>CAEGAD010011888.1:0-20277 GCA_903067055.1 Poeciliopsis paucimaculata
GTACTCCATTGAAGTTGACACCTATCTTGACTAAAGTACTGTTTTCTCAAATTTAACAGCTAATATTCTCATTCCTTGCAGCACCTAGCTGTGGTACCCAATAGAAATAGAAAGCTCTATTTCTATTGTGTGTCCCATACTTCTGCCAAATATTTGTTGGGTGTTGGCTGTGCTTTTAAACCCATTTACTTTAAATTGTCTGCTGCTACGTGGTAGAAGAATGCCCAGGAATTTGTTCATTTTTGATAACTCCAACCGTGTGTTTCTCCAGGAAAATATAAGCATGTGAATCCCCTTTGCCTTGGCGCTTTTAGTGTTTTATTTTCTTGTTTGCTTTTTGTTTTTTCAGTTGTACAGCCACAATGGCGGCCCACACAGCCAGGTGACCTTTTAACATCACAGACATTTAGATGTGAAATTGAACTGTGGTACAAAGTGTATTAACAATAGTTGCTTTACACTTTTGCACCTTTAGGGCATGAAAAAAACCTTCAGCTGGAAGACATAATTATAAAAGTAGGCTACAAACAATTACATTTGGAGGCTACATTTTCAGTAATGCTTTTGCATTAAAGGTCAAGAATTTCTTAGAAAGTACTACTTAGTCATACGTTTTTCTAATTTCAGATTTTACTTTACTTCAAATGAAAAAAGTGCACCACACATTAAACTATGCAACTTCTGTGTTTTGCTGGTACATTGAAGAGGGTCTTCTCTTTTTACTTCCACTCTACCTTGCAAAACCATAGACTTCCTATGAAACATTTTTCAATTTGCACATATTTACACCGATCAATTGAGACAAAAGGCAAACTTTTGTCTCAATATGCTTTGCATATTGGAAAAACTAACAATACACATCACCATAAACAAATCACCCCCGGTATGAAGCACTTTGGTGGCAGCATCATGCTGTGAAGATGTGCTTCTTCTTGAAGGATGATGAAACTTATTAAAGTTTATGGCAAGACGGATGGAGATAAATAGAAAGGAATCCTCAAAGAAAGTCTGTGTGAGGCTATAAAACACTTGAAGCAAGGATGGAATGAAAATGTACTCTTACATACTTGAAATATTTTATTTTTGGATTGTGTCTTCTGCTGTGCAAAACATTGTTTTCAGCTATCACATACAATTCTCATTGTGGTTGTAATGTCACAAAAAAGCATCAAAATGAATTTTTTTTTTATATGTATATATACATAAATTTTTTTGGTGCCAGAATTGAAAGAGATGTAGAACACAGACATGTTTGTGGCTGAATCTCTGACCTTGTAACTTAAAAGTGACTTTAGGTCAGTGGTTACTTTCCCAGTGAGAAGAACCTTAAGGCGAGGACTCAGTGTTTGAGTTGTGCCCACTTTCTCCTTCAATTAAAGACAAGAAAACAGGGTGGTTTTCGTTTGTCCACCACCGTCTATTTCATGGATGCATGAAATAGACGGTGGCATATGGAATGCATACCAAAACGAAACACCCGCCTACATGAGGAGTTTAAAATTGCTGTTTTATTTGGTTCCAAAATACCGCAGCACAAATTTACACAAATTGAGATTGTGTGCATGTGTAATTACAGAAACTTTCAATCTGTCTGGTTCTTTGAGCCGTCGCTGGGGAATTGAGTACTTGCTCCTTGGACAAAGAAATAGAGGTTTCGCATCTTATGTAAGCGATTCAGATGCGTTGTTTTCTATAATACTACAACACATACAGATAACATTCAACTATTCTGTATTCTGGATCAAAATCTTTTTTTTCCCTCTGTGAAACTCCAGTTGTTATTCCAATTAAGAACTATTTGCTGCTATCCTCTGCTGATCCTCTTTCTGTCAAAACAAATTAGGTGTTTTTTTCGTGGTATGCAAGGAGTGATTTGGATTCATTTAACCTGCTGAGCTCAAGTGCTTCACTGCATATACTTAGTCTTAAAATGTTTTGTCACTGGGGCCCTGTTATGCAAGGATAAATGTTGTATGTGTCTGTGAATTCTTAAATATTTCACTCATCCAAGTATTAAACACTGTTTGGGATAGAGTGTCTTTGCTCTTTTTGGAGAGGGACCGTTTGAATATGCAAGGCATGCTGTGCGTCGGCACAAAGGGGATGAATCTTTCATGGCTGGTTTGAAAGCAGCTGAACCGCTGGAAGGGCGACTGGCAGACATTTTCACCAAGTGACACTTATTCCTGCAGCTTAATCGGCCGTTAATCCTCAAGTAGATTCAGGAAATGTCGCCCTTTTTCTTTCATGGGCAGTCCTATGATCGGAATTTCTTGTGATTACTGTCTTTTAACAGTTATAGTTGGATGCAGTGATATTTTATATGTATAAAAAAAATATATATATACAGTATATATATATATATATATATATATTTAAATTAAGTCATATGGACGAGCTTTGAAATCTTCAACTAGTTTTCTTCTAAACTAATGTACACTGAGCTGAGGCGTGCTCACTGAGCACACCATCTGGCAGACACTTTCAAGCAACCTGGTTACCATAACAAATTAATTAAGGATGTTCCCTGTCTGCCACAACGTGTTTGATCATACCAGGAGTTCTAATCTAGAGGTTGCACCACATCAATGATTAACAGGAACATCCAGGTAGCTGTTTAGATGTCTTTTGTGGCAACAAAAACCTGTCTTTATGGATCGTGATTGTTTTTGTTATGGTACTGCAGCAATTACAGTGTTGGGCTGCAAATTTCTCTAAAGTGTTTCATGTGCAGTGCTTGACTAACCACAATCAAAACATTTACCCAAGTGGATGCAATATTGGGATATTTAAGCCAGCCAAAAATGTTCAGAAAGAAAACACCTGTAATCTCAGAGGCTGGGTTTATGTAAGAATTTAATATCTTGCAGCTTTTTAAAGCAAAAGCAAATCATCCTCGGATCTTGGGATCATTTGTCATCCCAAAAAGAGCCAGATAACTGTATTTTATCTGTGTTTTAGATATTTTAAATATCTATAAACTTGCCATGCTTGGGTTCCCTTTAATGAAAAAGTGACAAAGCCTCAAACATAATCAGCTTGGAGCAAACCCATTCATTGTCCTAAACTTTGCAGCTAAGGGCAGGCTGTTCCAAATCGAGATGCTAATGTAGCATTTGAGGCTTCCAGTCGTCTTTTTCTCTTTGGAAAATAGCAATTAGAGAAGCCCGAACTTTTCTTTGGTAACACAGCAGAAACCTTCATCTGAACCATGTTTACTGCTTGCTCAGCTGTTGTGATGATGCATGAGTCTCGGAAGTGAATGGTCTTCAGTCAAAGAAGTAGAAAGTCAACTGCAGTCACATTCAATAAATTAGAAATTGTGTTCCGATAACATTTGTTTATTAGACCTTATTTACCCCATTTATGTACACAATGCCTGGAAAACATCAGTCTGTGATGTTTCAACAATATTTAATATCTAATATTAAATATTGTTCACAAACAATATTCATATATTTTGCAGCAATGCCAACACATTTTAGTACTTTGAAATATGTTGTCTATATTTGCAACAAGTAATCTGGACCACTCTTCCATAGCATTCTTCTTTGTATGCTGTGGCCTGTTGACTTCTCAAATTGTTTTTTAAAGGGTGAAGTGTCTGCCCTTTGAACAAGATATTTCCAGATACTTTCATAGATTTTCAACAGGATTAAGATCTGTGCTCACTGAGTGTTAAGAATCTTCCCAGTTTTTAGACAATTTTAAGTGATTTTCACATTATTTTCCTGTTGGATCATCCATAAGGATAAACTTGTTAACACTGGGTTGTGTTTGACACAATCTGTTTTCTATTGGTGTGGTGGTGTTTTCCTTTATAGCGGTGTTGTTCTATGTACAAATATGGGTCTGATTAAAAAATTTTTTTTTAAAAACTCAAATTTTTTCAAGTCTTTTCAAGATATCCTTTCAGAAACATTGGGGCTTGTCGACATAAAATTTTGATAAGTTCCACTCTGGTTTTTTGTATGTTACTGTCAATAGTAAATCCCTCCTGGGTTGTTTTCCTCAGTTAGTTAAAAATGCAACAGACGTTGTGACTGAATGGGATAAATATAGTGAAGTAGCAGAAGTGTCGGGGAGTAAGTACTGAGAGGTGACGTAATGCCAATGTCACATAGGAATGCTCATAAATTTATCTCAGAATATATATGTCTGAACTTGGCATGTCACCTCTACACAAACTGCAGGTGCTCACTTATGGCTTTGCTCTAACGTTTTACACACACTTTTCCCTGAATGTCTTTAGGTCTAAATAAAACTACAGTTTTTACTATACATATTGATGGATAACAATCTTTGTCTTTGCTCTGTTAAAGGTGTCATGTGTGATGTTTATAAAGAAATATGTTTTTTACTTATTTATTAGAACCATGTAATGACAGTACACTGTGACACAGACAATCTGTGAAAAGATCAATCTCCTCTTCCCTGAGCCTCTTGACTACAAGTGGTTGCTTCTAGATAGAACTGGGAGTACTGGGAGAAGTCAGAGGAGCTATCTTTTTCTCAGATTATCTATCTCATACCATACTTTTACAATAGTATGGTGTGAGATATACATACTGCAGCTTTTAATAGCGGTTGTTTCTGAGTTTTCAACGCATGAGTTATTAATATCAGCATCAAAACGTCAGCCTTGGAAAAAGATTACAGGGGTAATGACCATTGATCATCATTGACAGATCGCACAGTTCTCTCTGTCTGTGCGGGTGTCCTTACTAGAAAGTGTCAATTCTCATTTTTCATATTTTCTAAGCTCCTCACAGCTTTTGCCTCCGTTTTCTTTGCTCCATGTCCAATATGATTCACACAGCAATGTCAAGCTACCCTTGTTCTCTTTAAATAGGCTGGATAGCTGATGAAAACTTGATGCCACCTGTTATAAGGCTGTCAAGGTCCAAGACTTGGTTCTAAAGATAACTGTATTACAAGGAGTTTTAGAAGCACCAGAAAATCTTCCCATCCTCTTTAGGCGTTACAAAAAAAACAAAAACAAAACACTTTCTTTTCACAAATATATTTCTTAACTATCTCATATAAACAGATCATACAATTTACTTTTAAATGACATGCTTTTCCTGAGAAATCAAACATTATTTTTAGTTTTACCCTCAGCAACCACAGTTTTATTTTTCTTTAAATTTTATGTTCCACAAATTAATATGTAAATACTAGTGAAAATATTTGAAACAGTTTCATTAACTATGCAATCTATAAAGTCAACTTCTCTTGTTTGCTTTAAAATACCCACATCGTCTCAATTTATCTCAACTTACTTAATGCCCCGTTGCTTTTAGCTGAAGGCCTGCAGCATGTCATGATCATAAAATGTCTAGGTTACTCTGAGATTAAATCATTCGTCTATTTGCCATATTCTGCTCCTCACCAAACAAAAGATTTCATAGGTTTTAAATCAGTCCGTGATGGACTCCTAAAGTGGGCAAATATCTGTTGATGAACCCCACATGATTTAATCAAGATCTCCATGACAGCTGTTAGGGGAAAACTCATGCAAAAAATAGACTTAATAGACCTCCCATTTTTGAATGTGTTTATGAATAGTCGGCCTTTTTACTTTTCCTATCTGCTTGGGTAGCACATCGGGGGTCTAATTAACATGTCTAGCCAGTAAATAGCCCTGTTCCCCCACAACAGCAGTAATAAAATAACTAGAATGAACAAACACAGCTGCTCAGCATATAGCATACGCAAACAGTGATCATGAACACAGCTCGTGAAACAGAAATTGCGAAACACATAGTTTTCACATAAAATGTTTCTGTCATTTTGGTTTATCCAGAATGATTACCATTTTACACAAAAAGAAATGTATGTAAAAAAGACTAAACAAAAAAAAAATAAACACAATGACAAAAAATGTTAATCTCCCACGTTTGCCTCATGTGTCTTTGGCAGACAGTATTCCCGCTGCAGGAATTTTCAAAGATCCAAATGCTTCATTTTGGAATTTCTAAACGACTGCCTGGCAGCTGCTGGGGTTTCCAAGGCAACGCTGTGATTGGGAAAAGGGATTTGAATGGCTGCTATCAGAGAGGAAAAAATGAGCGCTGCCACAGCGATACATTTTACCCTGTGAGAGTTTGTTAAATGTGGGTCAATCATAAGACTCTATTAAGTCTTCACCCCGGTGTGGCATATTAATTTGCATGTTGCTAGCCTTGCCTGTACTCCATTAAGAGTGGTGTGCTGCCTGCTGCTTTCATGAGCTGCAGTGTTGTGTGTGATGAATGTGTGGCGGTAAGCGGCAGGAGAGGATAAAAAGAGATCTGCCGGTTGTTTCAGACTAATAGAGGCGGATGTCATCCAGCACTCTCTGTGCCTTTTCATTGTCATTTTTTTATTTATTTATTTTTTTTTTGTTTTGATCAGGCAGCTTATTCGTTGAACAATTTCATGGGAATTGCTCAATGGGAAATCTAACAAGACAATTTTCTGGGATTTACCCAAACCTGCTTTATGTCAAGAGATGCACATATATTACTTTCTCAGTGGTCCATTGTATTTGTCCTTTCTTTACTCTGTTGCAATAAGTTTAATTGTATTACTATCAGGTTTTGGAAACTAAAATAGACCTTCATGTCACCAGGGTTATTTGAAGTTCATTACTAAAAGTAAGCTAAAGTAAGCCATTACAATCTGGATTACAGTGTTTCACAGAGGTGATATCACTGAATGCAGAAATTATGTTCCTAAATACCAAAGGTACCAGCATTTAACTATTTTTTTGTACTTCTTACTTTTTGTCATGGATTGATGAGTTGGAGGACCCAATTTCATACCGGGGGAAGTTAGAAAAATAAATGTATCGAAAGGGAAAAATCCAAATGCAAAAACCCCAAAATAAAATTGAGGTAATACGGAGAAAGGAACAACTGCCATGGCATAGGAAGTGTATTGGGGAGAAAAACAGAAGCTATTGAGGAAATATGACAAAGATGACAACTGATGAGGGAGGTAAATGCTGTATTTGGGGAGTGATAACTGAATAGAGAACTGGGGAATAATTAACTCAATGATAAGTGGCAATGACGAAGCACAGGTCTACCAGCAACAATTAAGAATAAGGGAAATGACTAACCACAGTCAAATATTATTTTTAAAGCCTTCCTAACTCAGACTTGGGGCTCATTAGCAAAGATAAACTACCAAAATACCAATGTAATGGCTGGTCAGATTTTTGAAGGGTTTTCTCTGCTATAAAGCCAAAAATGACTTTTCTATTGATAACTGAGAAAAGCATAAATATTTTTTAATATGCTATTTCTTAATAGGATGTAAATTTAGCAGGCAATGCTAGTTCAGGCAGTCAACTGGAGCTGTGCTCCTTCTACTGATGGATTGGGTGGACTATTTAAACCATAAAACCTACAGCCGCTCTCTGCATTTTATGTGCTGCTCCTGCATGACTGCCTCGCTGCCTGCTGCTGCCAGCTTCCGCTCAGTTCTCTTCAGCCTCTCCACCACCCCATCACCCCAATTGGACTGCAAGGTCAGAAACAACATTCTCACCTCCTGAAATTCAGAAAACACAATCAGAGGAAATATATGTGCTCATGTGGCACGACCATAGATGCCAAACTCAAACTTGTACCATATGTGCTACTGAAGATATATTTAATCATTTAAATGTGAGTTTTCTGACTGGAAACGTGCTCTGAACAACATGTGCCACCTATCCCTGTTCCAATGTGAAGATTGGAATGCTTAACATGTTTTCTAGGGGACACATGCCTTTTCAACCAATGACCTGAAAATATTGATGCATATTTATTTGACGTTAGTAATGTCAGTTTAGAAGGGAAGTAATTTAGACTATATTGTTTTCAATTCTGATGTCTAGGTTGCCTAAACGCACAATTAAGCAAAGGTTCTCTGTTGTTGGACATTTTTCATGGGATCCTGTTTCCATAAGCCTTCAAAAATTGAGTTGCATACGAAAAGAAAAAAGATAAAAATAAGATCACAGCCTATTTACTAATAGACACATCCTTCATCAAACTGATCTGTTAAAACAGCTCTAAGGACACATTGGAAGTGAGACTCTGGTGATAATATCTTAGTCAGAACAGTTAGGAATGTTTCACCAACACTTATTTTCAAGTTGTTCAAATTTAGTTTGCTTGGATACTTTTCTACCCAAAACCTCCTTCAGTCAAGAGCAATTAGTATCCTTAAGATGGTATTTCAGCATTCAGGTATATCTGTAAGATGGCCTAGGCGAGACATACTCGCGTATACATTAAAAGCTGTAATGAGCTCTTAACTATCACGTTAATCTTTTTGTATACATTGTATACTGTGACAAATTTACAAACTTTTCTTTTAATCCTACTTGTGATCTTTGTAAATGTACCTTAGCAAAATAATCCTATTTAATGCACTTTGGGAGTTGTGTCGATTTTTTTTCTGCAGTATGAGAACAGAAGTATGGGGTAAAAAATCCCATGTGCCCAGTTTTCGTTTGATCTCCTTTTATGTCTTCTTTTCTATGGAACAACATTTTCTCTTCTAGAAAACATGAGCCTTGGCATCTCTGAGAGCATTACAGTCATTGTGTGGTTTACAAGCAAAGTAATGACAAGTCTGAGCAGTGTTCTGCTCCAGCACTCATCAAATTAAATCATGCAAATTAGACATTTGAACATTTTGCCTGACAGCTGCACGCAGGTTTATAAGATATGTATGTGTGGAACATTTTATAGATGACTTCTGTTTGGAAATATGGCAAATTAAAACATAACATTCTGTAATAGGATGGATACAGTGCCAGGTTTTAGATATTTGAAACTATGTAACAGGAGGTGATTAATAGCACGTTTCTTTGCCCCAAAGGAGACTTAATTTGCATCCTCTTGTATTTGGTAAAATATTTTGAACTCTGCTGTGTCAAGTATTGCTCTCTTCTTTACAGATACTTGACAAAGTTTCTTTCCACATCCCTCTTACCAATTAACAGCAAGCTCATGTCTGTTTCTAATTCAACAATTCCTTATTATATAATTAAACAATGTACATAAACATATTTAAAAAATATCTGTTCTTCTTATACATTTATATCTAAAATATCTTCAATGAAGATAAAATGAACAAAGTCACATACTCTGCATAAGCTGTGAAAAAGAAGTGTAGGATGATGGGGCTTTCAATCTTTTATTTAAGAAAATGCACAAAGGTGACTTTGGAATCACTTTGCTCCTTGGATCTACTAAAACAAATATATTTGCCATAAATAAGCACAAACATGCAGAAAAGCACAGTTATTTGGAAGTCATTTGGTAATCAGTAGCTGAAATTTACTGGCTGTTTTCACCAGTTGGTGCTGCATCATCTGTGTGATGCACCATCAGGTCTGACTTAATTTAATCACAAGCATCAGAGAGGCTTCACATATAAATGCAAATGTACAGACATTCGTGCTACACAAAGACGAGAAGCATTATATCCTTGTTCACTTAATGCTAACATAACTGTTTCTTTGCAGGGAGTGAGACCCAGACATGGTAGATGGTGCCTCACTTTTTTGTTTGCAGCTGTGTTCAATTTGGGCCTGAAATGGGATTCTGTCTCCCCTCCACTTTTCCAATTTCATCCAGAGCACTTCCTAACTCACAGAACGTTGAGAACATCAAGTCACCCTGTATTAAAGAGGAGGGAATTAATAAAACTGTGTTTCACCTGCATTGTGTTTGAAGTCAGAGGCCAGGCTCCGTAGTTATGTTTGAATAGAGATGCCTTTTGGTATTCTTGAAATCTACGTATACACTTACAAACCGAGTCATTTCAGAGTTTTTGTGTACATAATTTGAATGCAACAGTCAGACTCTACTGTGAATAATATGGAGCTCTAAAAGTGAGCTACATACACCGAAGAAGACATGAAATATGTCATATTAAATAAGTCGAGGCAAATGAGAACATGCATGTCAGTGCATTACATGTTTATAACAAACAAAAAAAGAAATGGGAAATTACTATAAATGTTGTACTCGATGCATTTCCATGTTCAGTAGAGGTTCAGAGAGCGGCATGTATGGCCAATCACTTTTCAAGACAGAAATAAATCATAAAACTGGAATGTGGCTGATATGCAAAAACAAGTAAATAAACCCAAGAGAATGCTTCAAAGGTTAGTGATTTCAGGGAGCTCTTTTGATTACATTTAAAGCTGAAAGACTGTGCCGAGGCTTTTGTAGTTCTGACACAACAAATATTTTCTTGAATCTGGAGTTTAAACAAAACCACACATTTTCAACGTGCAAGACTTTTAATAAATATCTTATGATTAATTTGATGCTAAATATTAATGGATAGAAATTTGGCTGCCTGACTACATTTGGAATAAATTAAAAGGCTAACATGATCAAAAGAGATCCAACCAGAAAGCATGAAAGGCATCAACATGACAGCTTAGTCATAAACTGAAGGTTAGTTGTAGGTGGCCACGCTAAATCAATCCAACATCCATTAGAACTGTACAATTAAGAGTTCAGGGGCAACTAAACATTTCTTATGAAAAAAAAACAAACAAAAAAAAACTTGCTGACAAGGTTTTAAAATGATGAGAGCCAGATGATCAGGTCTTCACTTTTAGTAGCTTCATACTGTACAGTAATTCAAGCTGGAATGTAAATCAGCTGTCTGAGGACTCAGCAGTAAAACCCTCTCTGGCTCTCATTCTATTTTCAGAGCAAGTAACAAAACAGACAAAATGTTGTTTGGCAAAGTGGTGAATCTGTAATTCAGGTTAGCTATCAATACTACATCACTAACAGTCCATTTTTGGTAAAGTTACAGTATATACCAGAATTGAAAACAAACAGTAGATCTTCAGGCATCTTCTCTGGTTATTGTTTGGCTTCCACCCAGACTGCAATCACACACTTCTGTTCTGTTCTGTTGTAGATCCTTTACATGGTAACATTGGGTGACAGATGTGTCCCAAACTTAATCTAAACTAAACTTTTCAACCTGCACATGCACATGCTCAACCAGTATTTGATTTAGGTACTTTTTGTAGTCAAAGGCTTGCAAGAAAGCAACACTAAAAGCGTTGGAAGAGCAGAGGTCATAGGAGGCTAGTGGCAGAGAGGTGGATGGGCGGGGTATTAGCTGAGTAATGCTTTAAGGATGTAAGTTCAAGTTCTGGCCCACAGCCATGACCTCAAACATTTCCAGGGCTGTCAAAACAAGCAAACAACGCCAAACTTGTTGGTTGGAGTCTGTGCAGAGTTGAGTCACTACACTTTTGTGCGGCACAATGTGTTGCTGAGACTTTTGGTTCCTGGGAACAGCAAGACATAATTTTGTACTGCTTTTCATTGCTTCAGCTTTCATGCTTTTTATCTTGCATTTAATTTATTTTAACTTTGCTTCATAGAAGCCAAACAAATTTTTATATGGATAAAATCCACAGAAGTCCCCACTTGATAACTTTGTGCATTTGTATTTGTTATGAAGTAAAGCACTTTGAAATGCATTGCTGCTGAAATGTGCTATACAGATAAAATTTGATTGATTGATTGATTGATTGATTGATTGATTGATTGATTGATTGATTGAGAAACATGAATACAATTTATATGAATTTTACCAATTCTAGAAACCACAGTTGCTGGTATTTTACCTTTTTTCTGGTTTCTTTTTCTTTTATTTTTTTACACCATGTGTGGGTGCCATGTACCATGATACTTTAGCTGCCTTGTCATTTACAGCACTACAAATATGAATATGAATATGACTTTCTGCTATGACCATATTTCCTTTAGTTTCTTGACAAAAAAAAAAAACCTCCTGGACTTGCTCATCAAACTCACTATGACAAATGAGTCGACCTGGTCTCATAGCGTTGTCAGCTAGCACCTCATGGCAAACAAAACTGAGGCAGTAGAGCGTCTTCAGATCGACCCATGAAAATTCAGGCTTTACATGATCATGTTCATATTTCCTTCTTGTTTTTTTTTTTATTATTATTTTGCTTGGCCCAGAGTCTGTCTTTTCATTTTAATTACAAATAAAACTATTTTTTAAGTTACTTTTTTTCTCACGTCGCCCTTGCCCGAAAAACTCTGATCTAAACCAATCTATCATATCTGTGGATGTATGCTAGATGTATGTGCAAAACAAGAGTTCAATCTTCCTCCAGATGGTTGCTGTGATGCTAAGAAGACTGTGGCATGCTGCTGCTGGGGCTTTCTTCTTGTAACTGCTATGAACTCCAGATCTGTGGAACTACTGTTAGCTATCATGAGAACAGGTTCTACAACATTAATTGTGGATCTCTGCAGCTGATTTTCTTTGTGACAAAATTAATAATAGTATGATAATTATTATAATAATAATTAATAATAATTGCTGTAATAGCTCAAGCGCTTCAAAGGTTTTTGCAAGGCAACGGAAAAAGAGCTTGTTCTTGAGGCGGATTAAATTATTTATATTGGGGAGAAAAATATGTGCATCCGATCTGTAGTTTCTTTTGTTTCAAAATCTGAACAACAAAATGCAGGTAAAACAAAATGAGCTTAATGTTTCCTGTATCATTCTGCTCCTTTATCAGCACCAGGAAACAATACGGTAGGGGAACAAACTAGTGGTGACCCAATCAAAGGTCTCCACTCTTCTAATTAAAACGTCCAATCCATTCATCAGCTTTCACCAGGGCTCCACAGAAAGTACCAGACGAAGGCCTGATTTGAATGAATGAAGGAATTAGACACATAAACAAAAGGGCACAGCCGTAGATAATTGCAGAGGAAAAGAAGCTTCAATCGAAAGTGACATCACCAACATAAACAGCCTTCTCAGATGAAAGCACATCCTGAATCAGGCGCCTTATATTCAGAACCAGAGAAAGTCAATACATTACAGTACAGTGCGTCAATACAATGGTGGCACGGCTTGTTAGTAATTGTCTGAGTAAAACTGCAGTCATAGTGGCGATTGTTCACAATGGCTTGTGCCGTGTTCCCAGATGAGATCAACTGAAGCAGGCAACGGTATTGTCCTCAGAATACAATTAATGCTGCTGTGCTTAATGGTTTCTCTGACAAGTAGAGAAGTCTACAGAACATTGAAGGCATGATTAAATATGTTAGATTCAATTGCTAGTGAACTAAGCTAAAAGGTTAGTTAGCATATGTTTTAAATAACACCACTGAGACAAAATTGCTCCTTTGACATTTTTTAATTAATTCAACAGGTCTGTGCCCTCTACAGATCCCATAATATCCACCATATTTTATTGTGATCCAAGCACCACCTCTGATTCTGACTTTATAGACATTTATAAAAAAAGAATTCCTGTCCTAAAAATATACAACTTGTAGAGTAGAACTTGAAACAGGCTGTCTATTTGTGCACAGAATTACAAGATGATTTTTAGAAATTTTTACTATATAAATCATGGTTATTTTCAGTTTTACTTAACTGTGGAAAGTGGTGCAAGACCTTCTTTTGCATCATTTTAGAGTTTTTAAATGCTATATGACTGAATGATAAAGGATGTGGGAAATTACAGACTTCAGAAGTTCACATATCCAGGTATTTCCCAAAGGGGCTATTTAAAGATCATAAATAGTTACTTTGAAAAATGCTTGAACATACCTGCTGAAAACCTCTTCACAAGTTATTTCTTATATTATCAAATTTTAACTCATAGTTAAAATTTTAACTTATAGTTCACAAGTCTTGTATCTACATACTCCTTTCATTTATGATCCCATATCTCCAGTCCTCCAAAAACAAGCACAAACAAATCCAGATGAGGGACAATGTAACATTGTTTGTTTCAACTTCAATAACTACAGTAACAATACAGTTATTATTGTCCAGTCACAAAAACAGCAATCTATACATGCTCTTAAATGTCACTATTTTTCTAAATTAGAATCCTTGCAAGCAAAGGTTTTTACTGGATAATGATGCATTTTATAAAAATAATAAAAACACTGCAATCAACTATGGAAAAAAGGCACCACTGCCAACCATTATTGTTTTCGGATATCTGCCAGCTATATGCAGGAATCCCAGAAATATAGACCACTGCCTGCAGAAGTATATTCATTAGTCTACAGCAGATGGGTTACACAGATTGTGCTAGAAGTATTTATAGTGTTGACCAATTGGATTTTGCAAGCATATTTGTTATGTATATATAAAACCGAAAAGTTGACTTTAAATAATAAATAACGCAGGACAGATGGGAACAAAGACACTGCCTTTTATACGTATAGCTGCTCCAACCCCCCGTCTTAATCAATGAATAGCTGAAGCAGCCTGGAAGGTGTGAGGCACTGCTATCTGACATTCTGAGACTGAAAACGGAGACTATATTAAAGGTCAGGTGTGTTCAGCTGTCCTCCTGTCTCAGTTGGGCTATATGGACAACTGAGTAACTGCAACAACCGATACTCCACTTCAAATGAATGGGAATGCAAACTTATGGGAGAAATTGTGTATTTATATCAATCAGTGAACATATATGTGGTATATGATACTTACACAAATTTGCATTGCTGTGTGGAGTCCATTTAATGCAGTTAAAGAATTAATATGTAGGAGAGGCTGTTCACTGAGGCTCTCCGAGATATTTCTGTTGAGATTTATGAGCAAGATTTGGTCCATTATTAGCAAGTTTATTTCTGATGCAGCTATGTGCATACCAATCATTCACACGCTGCATAGCACATTCTCTCTCTGCTCAAAGTTTGGAATAAAATCCAATTTAGGCATGGGAAGTATCAATGGGATGATGAAAATGATGACTCAACTACATCAGATATTTGTGTAAATTATACTTAGACATTGCAAAAACTGAGAAAAGAATTGACAAAAACATTTAGAGTAATTAATAATGATGACGCCAGGCTGTGAAAATCACCTAAACGCTCATCCTGCCTTCCTCTGGCTTGACTATTCACCTATCAGAACAGCTTTTCTTCATGACCCTTCAATCGAAAGTGACAGCCTTCTCAGATGAAATCATCCCTGGATTTTTAAAATATTAACAGTTTTTTGCATTGGGTAGGTTGTTATGACCATGTTAGGGAGCACACAACAGGCAAAACAACTTTATCTTATTTTGTCATTTCGAAAGTGAGCCACACCAGCTGAAAATGGAACAAATGTTGCAATTTTTGTCCCAAATCAAACCAAGTTTACTGGACTATCAGGTGGGAAAGCACCCGTGGAGTTTGGAGAATATGTTCATTTTCTGCGTTCATGCGAGTTGTGGCTGTCCCGGTTGCTAGCAAGAGCAACTTGGATACCTTGCAAAAGTCATGACTTCTAAGAAACATTTTACACCACAAAACCTTAAAGCTATTCTAAAGGTTTGACATGTGCAATGCATTTAAGTTTTGCAGGGCAAATGAAATGTATTGTTTTATTTTTGCAAATATATGCAACTGTTGCAGGAGATGGAGGAAAAAAATTTTCTTCTCACTTTTTACAGTAAAAGATTTGGGCAACAATTAACTTTTTGGGATGGCACAACTGTTATAGACATTATAAGACAAAGTCAAACTGTTTGACATCACAGCATCTGGCGTTGATAAGCTATGTTAAACTGAATTGACGCACAACGTCTTGGAGATCATTAAGATGTTCTTTGTAAAATGTAAGTTGGGCCATTGTGTTCTTTTTTGTCAGCAGAAGTTTTGCTCAATGCCTCAGGTTAGGTGGGACTGTTGACTTTCATTTTCTGATGTGGGGTTCCCTCACCTATGTCCATCTATTTGTTGGCTGCAATGAACTAGTGTTCGGTTTGTGCAAAAGTTATTCAGAGACTGAAATGTGACAGATCTGGCCCATGTTGTTGGAAATTGTTGTTGTATTTCACTTTAAATTCAAAGCCAGGTTGGACAAAATGAAGACAAATATGTCAAACCCCTTCAAGAAAGATAATAAAGTGACAATGAGCGCATGTCTAAGGCATGCTAGAAAAATGTTCTTGAAGAAACTTCACCAGAAAATATGACAAACCTAGCAAAGTAAACAATGTAAACAAAAATATGTACCGCACCCGAGTCATACTGATCAGGCTTGGATTTGACTTCACTGGGTTCTCCGGTTCTGTTTTTCAGAATCTCACGGTATTCTCTCTGCAGTACATGAGGAGATGTCACGAGAGACCAATCAGTCCAATCAAAGGCAGATTTTGGAAAGCATGACGACTATTTCATGTTGCAAATTCTGGGAGAAATGAATTGTATTGTTTTCTTTTTCTAAACTAGACGAGAGAGAGGCCAAAAATTTTACCAAGCTATTGTTGAACTGGGGTCATTTTCTCATACAAAGTTTCCAACATCCAGCCTTGAATAAAAAACTAAAAAGGTTAGAAAAAAATCAAAATAGTCAGTATTTAGAGTTACTCTATCACAGTCTTAGTGAAAGATTTTTGAACTTCAAAAAGTTCAAAGATATGCTGTATGCTAAATACGGCATATTGACCAGCAAAAGATTGCCAAGCCAAAGGAAACAGAACCCATCTGTGAATATTTTGATCTTTGAGTATGTACAGTTATTCAGTAAGCATCTCAAGGTTTGGTGGAAGAATGTGAACAAAAGTAGCTTTTGCACCATTTTTAAGTCAGAAATAATGCACTTTCTGGACCATTTCACAGCAACATTAGGAAAGTATTGCTATTTTCTTCTAACATCATCTGTCCTCAGAAGGTGACACGTGACAGTTGTCACATTATGTCTCATCTTGTCACAGCTTTCTGGGTTTCCTTTCCCTGGACACCTTCAGAGCTTGCAAAAAGCTTTATATGCACTTTGATTCACACCTACACAATGCTCCGATTTGGCACAGTGCTCTTCTACCAAAAATGGCCTTTCTCTTGCCATCCTTTTGTTTTTCCTACATGTGTTCAACCTCTTCACATCTGCTGCTTCTGCTGTCAAGTCTGAGGTCTTATTTAATCTCTTCCTAAACATATATATATATATATATATATAGATATAGATCTATATCTATATCTATATCTATATATATATATAGATATAGATATAGATCTATATCTATATCTATATATATATAGATATAGATATAGATCTATATCTATATATATATATTTTTTTTTTCTTTTACAGTTTGTAACATTTTTATGTTTAATTAGCTGTCATAAAATAACATTTTTTTAAAATATTGGTTTTATTTCAATCATATTTTCCAAAACACTAAGCATTTTTGATATTGAAAATGAATTTTTTCGCACACCTATTTTATGGAAATACAGGCTTAGAATGTACAAAAAAAGAAAGGTTAAAAAAAAAACTCCATTGCAAATAAAACACTTCTTTTACGTGGAAAATGTAGTCTTTTTTTTGTTTGATTTTGCCCGGTAAATGAATAGCAGAGAGAGAAAACATACAGTCATCATCACTCCCAGGGCTGCAGTGTCTCGCAGCATTGGAACTGGTGACCTGCAGTCACTGTCATACCCACTCAACGTTTCAAATTTTGTCATGCTGCAGTCGCAAGCACAACAGTGCATTTTATTAAGATTTTATTATAGGATAACACAAAGTACCGCAAAATTGTGGATTCATATTTTAAGAATATATTTTCTGAACATATTTGGATAATTTCTGCTAAATTAAAAATAATTATATTTAAAATGCTGACATAAAAAAAGGAATTGCCCAACACTGACCCATGAAATAGCTTTTGAGTTAGTTGTCCATTTTCTTTTGGTCCCTTTAATGAAAAGGTAATACATGTTAAGGAGCTAAATTTCTTAAATCTTTCATCCAGTTTGAATGCAGATACCCTAGACTATAAACTTAGAGTCTGCATAATATGATATGTTACCTTTAGATAACTGTGAATAGAATAGGATTCAGAAAACAGATTGGAAAAAACAAAAACAAAAAAACTTGTACTAGTGTCTAACTATGTTCGGACCTTTCTGTAGTGTGATCTAGAAATAATAAGCAACACATAAATAAACCAAGACAAAACGTTAATTGAAAAAGCAAATACTGATAGCTGGAGGGACAAAACCGACTGTGATTGAATGATGCCTTCACAGTGCTCCACTGATCATCAGTCAGACTAAAAGCAGACACAAAACAGTTGAATTACTGGTTCAATCTTACTTATGAAAAAGGACAAATGTGGAAGTTCTATTAATAAAAGAAATATTTTAAACAGAGCTATGCATCCTACCCTGTAAGCAGCAAACGCATATACTCGAAAGCATGAAAGTAATTTTGACCACTCCATTTCCTCCTCCACCGGTTGTCATGAGTCAGGATCTTTAATGAGACATTATGTTACTGTTGCGCAGAAGTTAAAATAATCAGATGAAGCGGAGTAATCATCATAAGGTGCTGGGTTTTTTTATCTGAGATAAGCTTGTGTGGCTGAGGGAAGTTGAAGGGTAAATTAAGGTGAGAGTGGCACACCGCAGACACAAAGGGAGAAAAATTGGTTCATTGGGGGTAAAAAGCGTGTTGTTTTGTGCAATTTGGCTGAAACCATAAAGAGAAGGTCACTGGGCAGAAGTGTTTGTTGATGCATACTGTTTGAACTACTGACTGACTGAGAAATAAGGTTAGGCAATCCACAGCCTGGCATGATGCACATCAAATGACAAGTCGGTGAGCCATTGTTGCCGTGGTGACTGGAAACATGAATGACCTAAGCCATGTTCGCACCACAGGAATCAGTGTGACACCAGAAAGGGATTAAGCTGGTGGCAAGCATGCAGGAAGGCACCTTTTCCACAGGGACTGCTGTCAGTGTTCTGCTGCTCATTGCAGAATCAGGTGACTGGCAGTGTTGTATTTAAAACCATTTGTAATAAACCGATGGAGGCAAGGCCATTGCTGACACTACAGATCTTGGAAGAAAACTCTTCAGACAGCTCATTTATAAACGTATATCAAAACTACAGACTAGCTAGTTGCACTGATGCACGTGTTCTTTCAATTTGGTCCACTGTCAAAGCATTTAGTTGATACAAACATTTTTCTCTCAACTCGTAAGAAAACTTTCCATATATGCCACTTATTGAAGATGTCTGAGAAGATGGAATTACTTAGAAACTAAATAAAGAAAAAAGAGACGAGGTGGAGGTAATAAATGACATGCTCAGCAACATAAAAACTCTGGAATAGACTCTTTCCACATATAAGTACTCCATTGAAGTTGACACCTATCTTGACTAAAGTACTGTTTTCTCAAATTTAACAGCTAATATTCTCATTCCTTTCAGCGCCTAGCTGTGGTGCAGTGCTAGTGTCAACAAGTACATAGGGAAACCATAATAAGTAGTGGAGAAATTGGAAAAACTGTTTTTCTTTCTCTATAATAGTGAAAGATTTGTGCTATAATGTCCTTGCTAATTATAAATCTAATGCTCTTTGATGATTAATAAATTAATTTATTATCATAATAAGAATAGGATTTAGTACATGATACAGCCATAATAGTCCAGTAAGATCATTTGCGAGATGATGGTTTTTAGGTTTCAGACTGATTTTATAGATAGAGGATCCCAAATTATTCATGAGCCTGGCAGATTTGATTTAAATTAATCCTTTAATTTTACCCAAATTTAATCATCTGACTGAAAGTAATATTAATTTACTGGAGATGCCAGACAGAATCCTGTTTTGAAAAGGAAAAATAATCTGTGGAGGAAGTAACAGATTAGCATAATAGCAAGGAGACCATCTAGTCTCAAAGACTTGAAACTCAACAATAAAGACACACAAAAAAAAAAAGGAATGAAAAAAACTGGTCAGCATTAGGGAATGAAATTATTTTCCACTGATTTTATAATATAGTTTTTTTTCCCCCTTCAAAGCTAATTCTTGCAGGAGACATCTGAGTTGATGCTTTATTTGAATTGGTGTGCAAGCCACACCTACTTGTGGCATCGACTTTTTGTTACCTCCGCAGGTAACAAAAAGTGAGCAGACATTCCTTGCAGATCATCATCAGTCATTATCCCCTTCCAGCTGTGGCTGATTATGTCACAACATGAGAACAGTCAGCTGAAACAATAGACAGCATTCTAAAGGCCTTTCATGAGCTAATTCAAAAACACATACACTTCCTGGTATGAAGGTATTAAACCCTGAAGAAGAACTGGGAGGATTGCATGTGGGAGTTACTTGGCTCAGGAGAAAAAAAAAAAAAAAAAAAAAAAAAAAAAACATTTTTAAATTTAATGTTTAAAAAAAAAACCCCTGAATTTGGGGGGGAAAATAAAAAAAAATACAAAAAAAAAAAAAAAAGTG
>CAEGAD010011890.1:0-28160 GCA_903067055.1 Poeciliopsis paucimaculata
CCCAAAATCACTGACAGGTTTCTGCATTTACAATAACTGGATCATTTTGTCAATAAAATGGCAGAAAATATTTAAAGTCTGATTCATTTAGCACACCATCAATGTTTACAGCATAATATGTAAACTCCCTGTCATAATAATAATGAGAAAAAAGAAGACATCTTTATTTGTATACTAAGAGTAGAGGAACAGCGCTTTCTTATAGCTTTAGACAGAAAAAAAGGATAAATAAAAACAAAAACTCTCAAACTTAAAATGAGATAACCGTAAACATATGTGCTAATTTATATGTCAAAGAAATAATAATGAAAAAATTAAATCCCACAGCATAAAGTAACTTAATTAAAGCAAATGCAAAAAAAAAAAAAAAAAAAAACAAACAAAAAAAAAAAGAAACAATAAAAAACCAGTTTTAAAAGTATTGAAAAACACAGCAGCTCTTAAAGTCTCTGAGACGGTTCTGGAGAGCTTTGAGCTGTTATAATTGAAAGCAGCCTTTTCCCTCGTCACTCAAGTCGTATGATTTCCAGATTATCAGTGGCCGTCCTTAATAATCTGGACAGATCATCCCTGGTGATCAATTCAATCAGACACAGGAGCCAACGTCCTGGAGACATTGGACAAGAAATAAAATCATTTAAGATTCAGATTCATGTACACTAAACATGCAAAGAGAGATGACATAATTGCATAAAATTGCATAAAAATTGTAATAATTATTACAAAAACATGCTCTGAAACTTTCACATGTGACAACATGGTATCTGTCTCAAAAGTGTTTAAGGTTTCAGAACTCTTTGTTTTTAATACAGAAACTCCATAAACATTATTGTAAGTGTCTTTTGCATCTATTAATAAAGTTAATAAGAAAAGATTAAAAATGCTTATTTTATCAATGCAATTAACCAGAGACTAAAGTTATCCAAAAAATATCTGCAGATAGAGACAAATATAATTGTGTATCATCTCTTCACTTTTCTTTAAAGCTTCTGCATAAGGGAACATATTGATTAAAAGGACAGAGCCCAGTATTGAACCTTGGGGGACTCCATAGATAAATGAGAAATATTCTAAGAAATTTGGCCAAAGCACAACAAAATGGTACCATTCAGTTAACAGTAAGATAAAAAAAAAATATATATATAGTATTGCTGTGTCAGGACAGTGTTACCTGTTCAATGTGATCCCACTGTTGACTTTAAGAAGAACTCTGCTGAAATCCTGATATCAATAACCCAATTAACAAAAGCAATTATTTTCTGAAAAACAAGTCTCACACCTGATTATTAACTTGCAATTAATTGCATTGCTAATAAATGCTAATGAATGAAATTATAGTTTACTTTGAGCACTTGTAGAAGCTGTCATATAAAAAGATGCAAATGCTGAGCTTCTCTTTGCAACCTTCCTGTCACATCTCTCTGTTTGAACCGTGTTAAAAGATAGAACTGTAGCTTAAAACAAGTTGGGTTTTTTTCTGTTTTATGGATGAGTTTTGCTGAGTTGCATTTATTAAACCTCCAGTGGATAAACTAGTTTGTTGTGCATCAGCAGCTCTGAGGTAGCAATTATTGTCAGTCAATCTAGTTTCTAAAACTTGTTAAAACACAGCAGATTGAGATATTCAGTGGATGCAATTAGACATGCCAATCACACAAATCCATCTTTCTGTGGAAAGTGCAGTTAGAAAAAACATTAACATGAGTTCACGAAGGTTTTACTGTTTGATTAGATGCAATCTTTTTATCTGGGGAGTTGTTTAGATAAAGGTAAGTGCATCTTTAGTACATGAAATCTGTGCAGGTATGCTAGATGTCGACATACTGAGGAGGGATTTGACAAATTATTTTTTCTCAGTATCAATGCAGCTCTTTACATTCAGGAAGCAGAAAGACATTGCATATTCCAAAAGTTAGCTCAGCATAAAACCTCTTGAGAGGAATGTGAATATAGTAGCATGTAATCTAAACTTTTTCCACCACTGATTTGGTTTCTCCGCAGAAAGTAGAGCCTGTTGGGCAGAGGCGACCACGAGGGCGACCGAGAAAATGGGTATGGAGTTCTCACTGGCCCGTATGGATGAACTGAAAATGTGCAGGTTTTTGCAAAAGTACTCAGACCCTTTGAACTTTTTCACACTTTTAAGCATCCTTTTAAAGATCCAAGCACACACTTTTAGCACTACTGGCCTTTATTGAACTGTAAACTGGCAGAAAACAGGGTGGAGAGAGAGAGGGAAGACATGCAGTAAATGTCCCGGATCATGAATCGAACGCAGGACGACCGCGTCACGGACGGTGGCCTCTGCATATGGTGCACGATCTCTGCCAACCGGACCGCCCAGTGCCCCCACTGTTTCAGTATTTTACTGGGATTTTATGAAATGGACCAACACAAAGTCATTTGGAACTGTGAAATGGAAAGAAATGATACATGGTCTTCTAAATTTTTTAATAATATATATCTAAAAAGTGTGGAATCCATTTGTTTTCATCCTCTGAGTCAATACTTTGTCGAGCCACCTTCTGCTGCAGCTCCAGCTGTAAAAGGTTAAAGAAAATGTCTTTAGCAGCTTTTCACATCTAAACAATTAACATTCATCCTTACAGCCCAGTGTGGTTAAAGAGAATCTGTCAACTGAGTTTAATTGGACATTTGATTGAGATAGTTTAGCACTTGAATATGTATTGATCTAGATGTCCTAATATATGGGGACTCATAGAATCCAACATATTTTATTTTAGGATAGACCTATATTTGGCCCAAACCAACTTTTCTCTGTCCTTGTTCCAGAGAATTATCCAGACGTCACAATTCTGTCACTACCATATTTTGCCATGGGGGTGAGCTTTGCCAGTTTTATGCCACACAGTGTTTTCTACAGTGACTTTCTTCTTGCCGCTTTTCCATAAAAGCTAGATTTGTGTTGATTTCCCAAATGAATAGTGGCTCTTTGTAGTATTCCCTCCTTTTTTCTTAATAACTGTGTGACTTTTAAGTACCTCTTGTTGCACTGGATTGTGTCTAGATGTATCACAGTAAACATGAATGTTCACTGAACTCCTTCAAAAAAAAAATCTTCAGATAAAATAAAAATAAATAAAATCAAAGTTTGTGTTTGAAAGTCCAAGGGGTATGAATGCTTTTGCAATGCTTTTTGTGTCTAAAACGCGTGTATGCGCATGTGGGCGTGTGCGGGTGTGTGTGTGTGTGTGCTGGAGCTGTTCAGTATGAAACTCTCGTTTTCCATCAGTCTTTAATGGCTTCTACTGTCTTGTGTTTTATGTTTTGTTTTACAGCCCCGGAAAGTTGTTCCAGAAGTGACTGAAGAGCAGCAGGTGAGGAAAATGAAAAGATGTAGCAGGGTGGTCTAGTTTTGTTTTAATGCAGCTCTTTAAGGCATTGAAGCCTAGTTGTTTGGCAAAAATAATAAAATAATAACCTCTCTCCCCCACTAACATATAAAATTTTTAATATCTTTGCTGCTCTTGCTCTTAATTACTTAGGCCTCTTCCCATATATACGCTTTAGTAAATTTGTCTTTGACTGCAGCTGCACCAAGTTGCATTTAAGCATTTTTTTGTTGCCACTCTTTTATAGTCTCACTTGCATCTACAATCAGATCAAACTATAGGTGGAGAGAGTTTTTGAGAGTGCCGCCTCAGTTAAACAGAAATTTCATTCTGTGTCACACGTTTGCCTTTTGACTGGTGCCAGTTTGCAAGTCTTGTGTCAAGCTTTGATCACATTTAAACCTACATTCAGCTGCAGAGTCACTATGTTCTGCAAATCCACAGCAGTGCTCTGTAAAGGTACAATTTGATCTACAAGCTGTTACAGTAAATACATGTCGGAGGTAGTTAGTGATCAAACTACTCCTTAGATGTTTAGTGTAACTGCAGCATCTCTGGGGGAAAAACACTCAGTTGGAAACAGATATTTACATGTGCATCTTATAAAGACAACTTTTTTTTCTTACTGTTTGGCATTAAATCAGTCAAAACGTTTTTCCTGTTTATGTCAGGATTTGCAAAATTATTTCTGTTCCCTAAATGGCAGAAAATTGATAGACATTTCTAAAGAGAATTTTACATTTGTTTCGTTTGTGGTTGTTACAGTCGGCTTTTCCTTCCTTGTGTAATTTGGGCCCATTCCACCTGACTGACATGATGGGACTGGGTCAGATTTGTTCACTCACAAACACATTTTGTGATGGCCACAAAAATGGCTTTGTATAAACAGTTTATGAAAATACCTGGCTACGATTATTTACTTTTAACATAAAAAAAAACATTTAAAAAAACATAAAAATACTTTAAAAGTATTGCATATAGAAGTATTTTTAATAAATGCATAACAAGAATAATAGATCAAGTGCATAAGACGCACGGTAGAGATAGAGAATCAAATGATGAGTTATGAAAGTAGGGTGCCGTTTGGTCCACCTGATTCATATCATTTCACTTTAAACATAATACTAATACAGAAACATGAATAGTCATGATATGATTGCTGAGACTAGAACACAAACCTGTCTTAACAATTTGAATATTAGCTTTCCTTTTTTTTAATGTGATACTTTGAGTCATTTAATTGCTCATTGATTTAATCATTTAAGAATTTTAGAGGTTTTTAAAAAATCACCTTTTGGGGGAAATCTCATGCTGACATTTTTGGAAATCGCCAGTCTGATCTGTGTTAAGACATCGTTATTGCAATTATAAGCTTTTTATTTTTATTTGATTTTGACAAAAAGACAAACATGTCACATGTTGTGTTTTTTAAGTGCTTATTCTGCAGATTTTGTATTTGCCGCTCTGCTTTATAAACTGAGATTAGCTGGTTAATCAGTCAGTCTGTCTGCTCTCAGAGAGCCTTGGCCAACTATAGTTTTAAAACAGCTTTACCTTCATAAGTGTGGTGGGGGCTTTTAGTTTCCACACTATGTTTTATGGCTGTATTTGTTTTTCCTTTGAGCGAGAAAAAAGTGTAGTAGCTAGCAACAGGTGGGAGAGGGGCAATACTTTGTAACTCTGTGCTCTATGCAGTTAAAGAAAACTTTGTTCACTTTTACATTTTGTGTTTTATGTAATGAAAAGGAGATAAAACGGTATCTCCTGTTCTGAAACAGCAACACAGGAGATACTGTTTAGTAGTATCTCTGTTTAGATGCTAGTTTAGATGCTAAACAGAGATACTAGTAGTTTTGAAACAGCAGCTTGCTATGCCTCAATAAAGGTAACCGGTTCATGACTGGCACAATGCAGCAAAATAAGAGCTTGGTTAAAAGTCAGTGGTTAAGCTGAGGTTTAGGTCTAATATCTACCACTAATTTAAAAACCTTTTTAAAAAATGCTGCAATTATCCCTCAATAATAATTCAGGGGTTCAGTTGAAGAACATTAAGAAGTAAATCTTTGTAAAATTACTGGAAACGTCGTGCCGATCCAGAAACATCTCCCTTAAATCCGGATAATGAAAGACAGGAAAAATGCACCTGGGCTTTTTATCCATTAAGCCACCAGGAGCCTCAGGTTGTTGCATTACAGTGATTAAAGCGTCAAAAAGTCACCTGTTAACCAGACTCACATGTTAGTTAACAGTTTATTTGTTAATAGTTAATAGTCTGGGTTCATCTCACTTCCCTCTGAAACTGCTTCTAAGCAGAGGTGGATGAAGAGGCAGATCATCTCTCCTGTGGGATTTTTGTTAATCTCCTGCCATCTGCTTCAGGGTATCACCCTGTAATACATCCTCACTCATGTTTTATGCTGTGTGTTTGGTTTATTTTATAATAAAGATAAGGGTGTGTATAAATGTCACAATATTTCATTGAGTTTCTGGTTTTACTGATCATTTTGGCCAGGGATACAAGAAAGTTTTCCAAAGGTGACCAGAGGAGTCTAATAATCTTTTTGTGACACTTCCCACTGGAAGCCAGAATAAAGCGGTTCATTAATATAAATGACTAAAATATAAAAGAATGTTGACATTTATTGAGACATTCTCTTAGATTTTACTATAAATACAGCTCTAGAAGAAATGCACTGAACCCCTGAATTGAAAACCTCCTGGTTTTTCTACAAGATGTTGATTTCTGAACTCTTCCTGAGTTAAAACATTAGTTTTGTGGTTTCTAAATGAAAATGAACTTGTTTTCTTTGTATTATTTGAGGTATGAAAGCACTTAAGCTGTTTTCTTGTTTTGACCATTTTTCATTTTCTGCAAAGAAAACTTAATTTTTGCTTGGAGTTTCAGAGGCATGTTGTCAATAGTCCATAGAATAAAAGAACAATGTCCATTTTACTTAAACATATGTCTAAAAAGAGTAAAATCAGAGAAACAGGTAATTTTAAGAGGTTTTTCCAGAGCTTATGTCTATGTTAGTGCCATGCTGTATGGACTGTGGTTAATCAGCACTAGTAAAACCAAACATAACCTAATTTTAGCAATCCAAGTTTTGAAAGTTGCTTGCTAATTAATTTTGACCTGTGACAGTTTCAAAAGGTAAAATTAATCACCCCTAATATTAAAAATGCAGAAAGTGTTGCCTGTTTTTTGTACACAAGCACAACTTTCAGTAAGTTGTCTCTGCACAAGCTTCATTGTTTTTTTTTCGTTTTTTTTTCTGAACTGACTTCATGTTGATGTGGCGAATTCTTGGAAATTCACAGACTCTGGTGCCGAATTCCCCACATGGCATAAAGATCCTTTGGTCTCATCCACCTTTGGAGCGTTTCTCAGAAACCTCAGGCTATTTTAGCCATCTTGTCGAGAGTGTTGCACAACAGCGTTTACCAAAACGATGCCACTCGCCTTATCGCATCCTCTGCGCTGAGCAGTTTGTCAAAGAGGTTAGGGCGCCTAAAAGAACTGAAACCATTGAGACAGACTCCTTTCTCAGAGGCACGCACACCAAGGGGAAGAATGAGTCAGTGTTGCGAGGGGAAACCTGATCTAACTGCTCTCTTCCCCTGTCTTCTTGGTTTCCTGATGTAACCGTCGTCTTCCTCACATTTCTAGGTCTGACGGCTGGAGCCTCGCTCTCTCGCACGCAATTGCCCCGTGAAGCTTTTGCCACTCATTCTTGTACTCTCGTGCTCTTTCTACTGTTGATTCAGTACCTTTTGGGCTGCGTGAGTCACCGCTCAAATAATAACTGATCTTTCTCCCTTTTTTGCTCCTTGGATGTTCCAGGGCCCTTCGGAGGAGGCCGAGGAGGGCCCCTCATCATCTCAGGTGCCTGCTCAGGAGGAATCGGAGTAGACGGGATCCCTCTCTACCTACCTCGGTGTTTGGCCTCAAGCAAACAGGGGTACAATCTGACTCCCTATCTGTGATGGGAAATCAGGAACACACACACTTACACACACTCACACCCAAAACAGAAAATCCTCGCAGACAGCAGTTTCCTCTCCTGATCTAAACAGCACCATGGATTTGTTGTTGCTTTGAGCATCTGATCGTTTGAGCCTTTGTAAAGGCATGGTTCCAGCTTTTGGGAAAAGTATTTGCAGAGTTGCTGAATATGAAAAAAAATTGTATGATATATATAGACAGGAGGCCAAAAATAAAATAAAAACATATGCTTCCTGTCTTGTGACAGCATGAATGTGCCTTTTAAAATACAGCAGAGTGATATAGCACAGGTTCTCCAACATACATCACCCTCCGTAGTTATTAGTAAAAAAAATTCAACAGAAAACATTAAAGTAAAAAAACAACAACCCTTTCAACCCTCCTCACTGTGTGGTGACAAGATACACTTGGCTTAGCGTCCAGCTTTATTTGTCACAACTCCAGTGCTTTAAAACATTAAAAAATGAATTTTGGAACTAAGAATTTCAGCTATTTTCTTGCTTCTATGTGCATTTACAATTATCAACATACTTTAATTGATTGACATGTTCTCTTGTTTTTCTGTTTTGAATTGATGGCTAAAAGAAATGGGCCTCTTTAATGAAATACTAATTAAAATTAGTAATTAACATTCAGCTTAAAAAGTAAATCATTTAATAAAATTCTACTTCATATTTAGGACTTCCTGTTCCTTGTTTTGTTAAAAAACAATTATTTTCTACCATAAAATGTATTATTTCCCAGACTAAATAAATATAATCAAATAAAAAGTTGTATTTTTCTAAATTGTTTGAGATTATGAGATTATGCTTCTGCAATAAAAGATAGAGTTTAATTATTTATAAACATGGAGGGCAGTGTGTATATAACTAGAGATGCAGTGATTAATCAATCAGAAATCCGAATCAGCCAATTTTCCTTTAATCGGCTCTGATCAGATCAGAAGGCCTCATGAGATTTATTTTATTTGCTATTCAGTCCTTTAGGATTGAATAGCACTAAGCATGATGCTTAATGCTTTAATGTATGATTCCCTCATTCTTTGTTGGATTCAAAGCTGCAGCCTGTTTAAAAAAAACTGCTACACATTTCTATTTCTTTTATTTCTTATATTCTTTAGTTAAAAAAAATGAAATCATTCAAAATCAAGGAAAACCAAACTAATAGGTATCAGGAAAAGCCAGACGTGTGGATCTCTGAATATGAGTTCTATGTAAAATTTCTAATAAATGTTTAAGTTCCTCCTGTGCCTTCTAGCTCTATATCAAGCCATCAGCTCAAAGGTTTGGAGTAATTAGTGGGTTAATTCCCCACTAACTAAATGCACCCAATTTAACCTTTATGCCTTAATGTAAAAGAGAATTTAAAAAATGTAATCCTCTGGATTGCAAATTTTTAAACCCATCTAATGTAATCTTTTCTCTTGCATTTTTGAAGACCTGCAAGAATGCTTCTCCCTTAAAGTGGAACTATTCCTTTATTTTGCCAGCTGTCCTGAGCCTCTCGTGAGATTTTTTGCATGTGTGAGAACACATGTCTGTATGTTTTGTGCTTGTATGGAGAGAGAGACGCAGAGAAAGACAAAAAGAAAGAGGCAGAATTTTTTTAAAAAAAGGACAAAAGGAACCAAACTGAACCGGGTTTCAGCACATTTCCTGTCAGCTGTTTTAAACTTGATATTTTTAAACCAATGTGACAACATAATCATGGCAAGCTGAATTCATTTTTGTGAAAACTGGTGTGATTTCAAATTGAAATATCCATTTTCAGAGATTATTTTTTAACCTCAGCTAAGTAAATCCTTCCAAGCAGAAAGTGACTGATTTAAATCCAAAGGTTTGAAATGGATATTTCATTTTGGAACCAAAAAGAAATAACTAAAACAAAACCTTCATAAATACTTGAGTCAACCGCAGTGTTGAGGTGTCATTTTTACCACTCTCAGGATTTCACTTTTTTAACAGTGCTCTTACGTCATTTATGAAAACCTCAGGTACATATCTATTCAGGAACATGATATCTACTCAGTAATAATTGTGGTGCTGTGTTTGTTGTGCGATTCTGATCTGTATTTGACATTACCAGTATGCCTTGACTCAAAGACCTCATGTAAAAACCTGAGTCAGCCTCAGCTTCTTGATCTCTCATTCTACCTCAGCGACACAAAAACACAGAAGATCCTCCTGCAAAGTTATCCTTCACTCCCTCAGAAGTGATACTGTGTACGCAAACACACGCACGCGCACACGCACGCAACCACACGCATGTGTACCAATGCAAATCAACAAGTTTCAGGGCTAAATGCCAACAAACCAACAAATACACACAAGTAACAAGAGGATGTTACACTCCAGCGGAGGTGTACAGATAAAGTATCAATATCATTTCATAAAAATAACTGTATCTGATAAAAAAAAAAAAACTAAAAAAAAAAAAAAAAAAACTGAAACGAGACTCTGATCTCCTGGGAATTAAAGTGCAGCCAATAGTTTACAACAACTTGATGAAATACTTGCCTTTTAGAGTGTAGTACCTTATGAAAACCTGTATTTTTTTATTTTTTTATTTTTTTTGTGGGATGAGGAGGGGATTGTTATTCTTTTTCTTATTTTTACTACATCATGTATTTTTTTCTCTGATTCTTACACTGTAAAATTTATGTGTGACACTTAATTCTTGGCAGCAAAATAGCCGCAACGTGCTGAAATACATTAGATGAACCTCAGTGTTAGCATATACTTGACCCAATTGTGCTACAATAACGCGACACGATTGTACTGAACTGATAGTGTGTTTTATTGCTTATGAGTTCATTTCATTTTACTACTTCAAGGTGAAAAATGTTGGGTCTTATAGAGTTTTTTGCTTTGAAGGATCATATTTGCTTCTGAACATACAGTGCCTTGCAAAACTATTCATAACCTTTTCAACTTATTCATACTTTGTCAAGTTTCAGGGTGTTTTATTTGGACTTTATGTTTTTGACCAACACAGTGAAGAGATTAGAAGATGAAGAATCACTTTTTACTGCAGGCTTTTAAAGTATGTTTTTTTTCCAGCTTTGCACATTTTCTTTACCATTTAGTTCAAGAGAAAACTTCTCAAGGGAGAGCTTCTCTGAACTTCGGTTTCGTACTTTTGCCACATCTCTCTCTGGATCTCTGCAGCTCCTGCTTTCCTCGCCCGGCATGGCAGTCTAGGCCATGTTTTGGTAGATTTGAAGTTGTGCCATACTACAGATTATGAACTGAACTGATCTTTGTGAAAAGTTTAAAGTTGTTTAGAGGTGTTGTTTTATAACTTTACAGCTTTACACTTCTCCACAACTTTATTCCTGCAGTATTCCTTGGTTTAATCCATTGGTTTAGGTGGCTTCTCAAGGGAGTTGGTTACATCAGATTATTAGGGTTTAAATACAGATTTGTATTTTAAATATGTTTTAAAACATGCATCCGTCCAGTTTATACGTGTGCATCGCCTCCTGTTGGTCTACTGCATAAAAAGCAGTAGAATTCATTACCGTTTCTGGTTGTAATATAACAAAATGTCTTAAAAGTTTAATAAGTTTGAATATTTTTGCAAGCCACTGTGTTTAAGCTTCAGTTAAGCAGAGAGGATTTTATTAGTTGGGCATAAAACACTCATTAGTTTTCACTGAAATGATTCAATGAAACCTCTTAACTAAGAGGTTTGCTGCTTTTTCCGGGTAAGATGTTTTGTTTCTGTTTACTTTCATGTTCACAATAAATAAAATACAACTTTTTTAACGGTGTGTTCAGTGCTGGCAGAAATCCCAAGTCATGAACTTTAAACCTGCATGTTTCCTGCAGGTGCGCTGATCCTTTTTAGATCTTCTATTGGTGAAGTTAGAAGAAACAAGAATAAAAAAAATATATGGCTATAAAATTAGGCTGATAATTACAGAAAATACCCCTGTAGACAAAAAAAAAGGTTGCTTCTTCATTAATAAGTCAACTTAAGAGCAAAACTCTGAGTTATAAATGCATCTTTGTACCCTGGTCAAAGCTGAAAATATTACATTTTTGTTTTTTATAGGGCAGCAAAATCATTGATAATGTCACTTTATTTAAGTATTCGATCTGATTTTTATAATATATTAGCAAGGTATATAATTACAGAGTTTTCTTGTTCACAGTGCCAGTTTCATTACCAACCTCGTCTGGTTTAAGGTTACATGTTGATCAGCTCTAAGTGTGAGCAGAAACACTCACAACATGTTGATCTGGTCGTTAAGTCTCTTTGTTGCCCTCCATGGCAGACTAAATGCTCCTTCAGCTATGTGTGCCTCCAAATACCAAGGGGTCACTATAGATGCACATTACTACCACTGTTTATTATCATCAGATCAGCCTAAACATACTGTAAGGACTGATATTTTAAAGGGGATTCTGTTTGGTATTTATTATCAGTCAGTCGTACCTGTTGCAGACTGTCTGAACTACTTGAGTTTGTAAAAGAAGAAATTGGAGAGTAGAGTTAAGAACTTGTGAATTTAGTTATTTGCCTGTTTTTCTGTGAATGTGTTAAAATAGGTCAGAAAATCAGAGTCAATACCCAAAACAAAATGTGTGAGAAAATGTTGTAACCAGTCCTCCAGAGCTGCTGGTTTTCTACCTCCTTGAGATGTCTTCCTGGTTGAACACACTTGATTTAAATGAATGGGTCATGCTTTTATTTTTGAAGGGTTTGATGACAGACTGAGGAAATAATGAACTGTCATCAGGTGGGTTGCAGCAGGAACCCATTTACAAAATGTAGCCCTTTTGCTAATTTAGTTCTAATAAAAGCATCATTTGAACCAAATAATTTCCAACATGTCACTATTACTGATTAAATTAACACTATTTGAAACGTTATCTTTAAGAAACTCTGAGCTGCTAGTCTTTGCAACCTCACATCTGCTAAAAAGTGTTTGAGTTTTTTGTCTGACATCTGAAATCTTCAGACAGCTCTCTTCTAAAGATAAAATACTGATTTCTGATAAGTAATCCACAGAACCCTACCTTAGAATTGTGTCAGCAGTGGATAACAAACCTCTAAAAAGTAGTTAATCTAGAAGTAATTAATCTAAAAGTAGTTAATCTAAAATATGTAGACACCTTTTCTTGCTGGGATTGCTGTTCTTACTCTGACATATTGAAGTATTCCTCATAAAATGAAAATTTTTACTGATTGTTTTTTTTTTATAAAATCTCTAAAAAAAATGCATCAAACATGTCACACTTGCATTGCTTGTTACTTGAAAATCATCCATTTACTTTATATTCAAACACTTTTTTCCCCCTGTTTTTACTGATACATAATTTATTTTATGTATTTCAGCACTGTTGCCTAAGCTGCTGCCACATTACCGATTTATTCAATGTTGCATTGACTTTACTTATTTAGCCCTCCTGGACTACCTCTGAAGAGAATCAAGCCTGGGCCATTTTTAGGGACACTTGTGGCCTTTTAAGGCCAGAAGTTTCCATCAGACCTGCAGGCAGAGTGGATCATAAAACCTTGAAATAACTTTTGAATAGTACTGCAGTAGTCCACACACACACATCTCAGCTCACTATATTGATATGACCAGAAGTGAATGAGAGTCAGCCTGAAAGGTGCCTCTTAATTTAACTCCGGCTAAGTCAGTCTGTTATTTTTACACGAGCTGTGTTTGGATATTTACTCTTTCTGTAAGGGGAAAATGTTGTTTTGTGATCTTACTGCTAGTGATATAGTTACATACAGTACTTGATCTAGTTTCAACTATTGAAAAGTTGAACTGTAACTTGAGAAATCATCTTCAATGCCTTACCTTTAACACAATGTAATAGTTATGTTACTGATATGTCTTCATCCACTTCTTTAATACAACTCACAAACTTGTGATATATATTTTGTTATGATTCTTTACGTTGTGATTTGTGTTACCTTGCTTCTATATCGCTTATCAATAAAAATATCACACTCTTCATTTGTTGCCATGGATTTGTGCTGTCTTTTTTCCTCTGGATTTTTTAAAATATATTTTTAATGTGTACAGATGGAAATTATATTAATCCACAGTCTGTAAAGAAGACAAATAGGGAGGAAAACAGATTGAGGATGGCGGCACATCCAGCAGACGAGGTGTAAGACCACAAAATCACTATAACAGATTCACAATTTCCTCATATGAAACAGAAACATAGATGCAGAAACTGACGAGCTATTAAATATTTTAACAATGACAGAGCATAGTTTAAAAAAAACAAGGGTGCCACACTTAATTGGTGCCCCAGTGAATAATAATAATAATAGTGCAAGATCATTACTGACCCTTTGCATTGTTCTCACTGAGTTTTTTTCTTTGATACAACCACTTGACACGTTGTGAAGACAACATTTATCAGACCTCCAGTTTAAGCCTAAAACAGTCTAACTTCCCTTTGTTTTTCCCTCGTTAGTGACAGTCTGTGTCTGGGTATGTGGTCTGCAGCTCTCCTGCAGGCTGGGGTTGACCAGGCAGGGCAGAGGGGCTGTTAAGCATTGAGGGCTTTGGCAACATCTGTGAAGACCAGACGACTGGGTCGCTGCGTTGTCCCCTGGGAGGTTGTGAGCGTCTGCAGAAGAGAAAGCAGAGGAAGTTTATAATGAGTCCACTGCAACTCCTGCTGTGTTGTTTAGAAATGGTGTTGATACGGACAAAAGAGTAGGTTTTTATATACACTGTAAAATGTTTGAGCCGCATTTAGTTGCGTCTACTATCTGCTACTCTTGAAGCTAAATAGATTTAGTGAGCTTTAGATTAGAACCTGAATGTGTTTGTGAAATATAAACCTACAACAGTAAGTTGTGTTAACCTTTTATTAATTTTGTCAAACCTCTAAAAGTAGAATAAACTAGAGTTTTTAGGGTTAGCAATTAAAAATCTGAAGACAGGAGTAGGAACTATTTCCCAGAATGCTTAGCGGCTTGTTTTTGCATCCTGAGATGGAAGTGAGTTACACTGATCTGACTCCTGTGTTATTAAGGCAAATGTTTATTTTAAAGCTTGAGGATAATGTCCTGTTTAAACAATGCATTTTCATTGTCAGTCAATGAAATTCATTATCAGATCAGAAATTTTGTTCATGCAAGTTGAAACTTCAATTTAAGTTACTCTAACTTAAAATAAGTAGTTATTTTAACTTGATATTGTGAGTGAAAATAATAGAGAAATGTGGCTCTTTCATTCGGAGAAAGCAGTTTTTTTCTTGCATATTGTGAAATAATTATTTGGTTTAAATTTCAGTTTTAAGTTAAAACTCACAATTAAAGATTAATAAAATTAAAAACATTTTCGAGTTAAACCTTTTCTAAATGAAAATCAGCACTTTCTTCTTTGATTTTCAATTTTGACTTTCAATGATTCATTTCCTGCTAAAGAGCCCCCTGGTGGTTAAAGAAAAATCCACAGAAAAGCCGCACCGGGCTACAAGCCGCATGATTCAAAGCGTGGGGAAAAACGTGGCGGTTTATAGTCCGATAAATACGGTAGATTTTTTTGTCTAAAACAAAAACTTAAACTGTGTGATTTTACTTGTACTGCATGGTTTATGTTAGTTTTCTTGTTGGTCCCACATTTTGTACCACAAGGTGCCATTTTAAAGGTTTTTTCTCAGTTTTGTGTGGCCTTCAGTAGCTACATCTATGAATTCATGGATGAAGGATAAATAATGAAAGTAAGTGATAGATTATAAGGGTGAAGGTTCACAGAAAGAGACTTTAAGCAAAACTGTTTCTTTTATGTCAATTAATTTTCTTTAGATTAAAAAAATGTTTCTTGTAGTTACTATGGATATTGAAACAGGGACAGCATGAGTGTAGGGAAGAACAGTGAGGTTAAAGGAAGAGGTTCAAAGGTCACACGAGAGATACTTTACCATGTTTGCCCTTTTGTCAAAACTTTAAACAGAAATAAAAAAAAAAGAGGCAAAAATTAACACAAAGACAAAATAAATCATAACAACCTCATAATAACCAAGTTTTATACACAAGTATCATTAACAACTGAAAAAGAAAACTTTGACCAAAATATCACGAGGTTTAGTCATAATTAGATGAATAAACCTCATCTAACAGGTGCTGATGTTTTCTCGGCGCCGTCTGGCCTACCTTGGCGTTTGGACCTGTGAGGCTGCCGTCCCGTCCGTGATCCAGTAGTTCCTGTTCCAGCAGGTCGTCCTGTTCTTCAGCCGGGTCAAAGTTGTACATGGGCATGAGCTGATGTCTCAGTTTCTCTAACCTGAAACACAAACAGAGTCTGGTTCTGCTGGGGGTTTCTTCCTGTGAAAAATTAGTTGTTCCTTCCCACTATCCCCTCGTGTTTTCCACAGAATAGCGGATGCGTTCAATAGGACGATTGATTTCATAAATAATTCTTGTTTCACAAACTGCTCTTGTTCTGGTGGTATTGGAAATGTTTTTATTTGGACTGAGTTGGAGTATTGATGAAAAGATGTGAACAATGTCAGCATTTTTCATATTGCAATGTTGTAGGGGAAAAAAATAAGGAGACCCGTTTTGAGCTGTTTCTAAAGGAATGTTCACACATCGACATCTTTTAAATTTGTCTACAAAAAAGAAAAAGATTTAATTATAGAAAAACATTACAGAAATTAAACTTTTTTTGCCCAGTTATCAAAAAATGCAATTTGGTTTACGCTAAAACTCCACCAATCTGGTGTCAAAATAATTCAATTATAGGCTTAAATATGTGCAAAGAACACTGTTAACATCCTGATATTTGTCTATATTTTCTCAGACAAACTTCTCTCTGGCCTTCATGCCTTTCATAGAAAGCAGAAGTTTCTTCCTTTCAGATCTCCAGTCATATGCAAACTTTTTTTTGTCTTTTTTCACATATAATAAAAGGGCTTTTTTATATATAAATATACATAAATACATATTTTTCAGACTCAAAAGTTGCAAGTCTTTCTTCTGAAGGCTTTGGGCTTTCTGAGGATCTCACTATGGTGTTCGGTCTTTCTTCAACAGTCAATAGCGCATCAAATTAAATGTTTAGTAGGGCGAACCTCCCTCAAAATGCCTCATAACGATGCTCTCATCATTATTACTCTGGTCAATCAGCCATTTTTCTTAGAGGTTGCAAGTTCAGTTTAAAAACATAAAGATGATGCAAATTGCTAAACTGATTTGCAGGCAAAAAAACCCCACATTTGTCCATCTTAAGTTACATCCTTAGATGCAAATTATGAACAAACTTTAAAAAATTTAAAAAAACTTTCTCTATAGCCTCTTGTAGAGATAGTTCAGCAAAATGTAAACACTCACCTCTTCCGTTTCCGAATGTACAGCATCTATAATAAAAATGATATAAAAATATCTATTAACTAGATCATTAAAAGGAATTAAGAGCAATGTAGGATAATCTTGAATCAGTTCCTTACTATTGCCACCGCTAAGCCAATGAGGGTGATGATGCCAAAGGGCACCAACAGCATTCCAACACTCGAGCCCTCAATCACCACGTCTGGAGCCGCGGTGGCGTTGAAGCTGGTCTCGTTTGTTGTTGCTGCTGTCGTTGTTAGGGTAACAGTCATAAATGTTCTTGAGGTGATGTTTTCTCTGGGTCCGAGGCTCTTTGAGAGCAACGGGTCCGTGGCTGTTGTTGCAGTTGTCGAGAGAAAACTTGACGTTGCCTTGGCAGTATTCACAGCCATGGTCTGGTGTAGGTTTCTCAAGCAAATTTTCTCAAACTTTTTCCCTTTATTTTGGTGTGGATGTTGCTTAGTTTCTAGCGTGTCTCATGGTCAATGCAGCCGTCCTGCCGTTGGTTTATGGTCTGCTGAGGCATTGATGGTTCTTCCTCCATATGAGCTGCAAAAGGAGACACAATGAAAATGCTTTACATCTGTCTGTTGATGATATGCTTAAATCATTTTTTAGAAATCCAGATTTTTATTTAGCCCCTGGTTGTTAGTCCCAGCAAGGTTGTGGCGGGTGTGTCTTTTTTTTCTTCTTTTTTTTGGCAGGATGTGGGTAACAAACGTACAGGAGGAATCTGGTGTACATACTTCATAAAGTCAGAGGAATACTAACCACTCTAACTGTAACGTTCACCTCTAGGAAATGTGCTGGCAGCACTTTCAGACATCAAACTCAACTTACACCCACACACACACGCCCACACACACACACACACACACACAGTGGTTCCATAAATATCCACTGCATGGCTTGAGCCCATGTTCCTCCCACCTACTTGCGTACTACACACGTCCCATGAGAGCGAATAGCACTTTTTCCCCAAGATTTACACGTATGAAGAGGTTCCTTTTTTAAAAGAGCATGCTTTCTATGGTGACACAGGAAGCACAGACATATGATCCATTCCTCCCTCCTCATCCTGTCTGCTTTTGCTCTTAATAAGGAACATGTGCAACTGAAGCCAACCAATGAAAAACAAAGGCTGGTTTTAGTCGGCTGCTGTAGTTCAGTCTGCGTTGCCCTGCTTTGCACAAAAACAAACGCTCGCAGCTCTTTGCATGGGATCATGTCATGCTCCTCTTGATGTTATTTTTAGTTAAGATGTGCTGCATCTCGGCTGCTAATCCTGCCAACATGAGCAGGTCTCACCCTCAGATTAGATATGCATACGTACCTCAACATACAACATGTATGTTAAGAGGTGAGCAACAGCAGGTCTGGGGCTACCTAACAGCAGGAAACATTCATAGGAAGAGGTAACATTTGCTCCAGTGTCTGTGCCGCCTCCTCCTCTTCTCCTTCCCCCTTCAGCAATGCAGGTACTGCACAGGCTGTTTACACTGACACAACAGCCATTTGCTCTAAGGATGAACTCCACAAATCAAAAGTAACCCTATCCTAGCTACCACCCCCCAAGAGATTCCACCCTTCCAGTTCTTCGAGTTGCTTCCTTGGATTCACTCCCGCTGTCTTGCCCTTTTTCTTGTATTTCACACAACAGAGACTGCTCTTGGGATGCTGCAAACAGCAGATCAGTGCTGTGAGCTCCCTCCCCCTTCACCCTGCAATTGGTCTGATGGCTTCAAGATCATGAATGTGGTTGGCTGTATCTGCTGCCCGTTTGGCTTTCCAGGGATGAGAATGGGATTTAACGGCTGTGACCACCAGATGCTGTCAGAGCCATGTGAATGACTGCATCCGGGTGGTAGGTCTGAGGAAATTAACCCTGTGATGGCTAACCCTCGATCCAATGACTTTACTTACACAAGCAGGAAATAAAATACTGCTTAGGTTTTCTTTCTTTTTTCTTTTTAAATAGTCATAACTTTTATTCAAAGTCATTTCTAGGCCAAATATTGCTTTTAGCAACAAAAGGAGAGTGTCAACAAAATCAAGTTTTCAGATTACGTGTAATTTGGCAGCAATCACTAACAGAAATATGTAAATTTAAGTAAAAAATGTTTTAATAAAAAGACACTAAAAGGTGTGTTTTAATATTTCTATTTTCTTGTTTCTAGTTACAAAATGTCTACTTGAAGTTTGTAAATCTTAACACGTTTTGCCACTGACAACAAAAACACAGTTGGGAAAAAATGGGTTTTTTGTGTATGTTCATCTCTATCTCGAAAAAATGAGCTACAGACCATATAAACTTTAATCTAACAAAGATAACTTAGGATGTATAATAGAAGCTATTTTTCTTAATTATAAGGACCCTGTGTGGAAAGTCCTTTTCGCCAAGAAAAGCATGAGGAAAATTAAACAATTGTTTAATTGTTTAATAAGAACAATTGTTTTTATGTCTAAACATAAAAATGTCTTTCACGATAAATATGAATGTAGGTGTATGAGATCAATTTCTAAAAGAAATCGTCTTTCCTAGAATGGCTTGAGTTCATTAAATATAAAATATTTTAAATTCAATTAGACACTAAGTAGTATAGCATTTAACTTGTGGCCCATTTTCTCAAAGACTTTCTTTAATAAAGAGATTAAAATAATGTATTTAATAAACAAGAATAGAAAAAAATTAAGTAAACTTTTAAATCTGTACATGTACAGATTTTTTTTCCCCATCAGTTAGCAGTGATAAGGAAAATAGCATACCAACAAAAATTGGTTTCAAATAGCTTACAGTACGTTAAATAGAAATATAAGGTTTTTTATTTTGTTGTTTTCAAAATTAAAATTATTAAATGAGAAATGGAAAAGCTGGATCGTTTTCTGTTTATATTTTATTACCCTATTACCATGTGATAATCACTTCCCATTGTACATTTTTAAGATCCACAAACCAATTTTCTTTTTTTTCCCCCCCCTTTTTGCTGGCAATTTTATTTGAAGAATTTTTAACAGGGAAAACACAACAATCGAACAAATACACTTTTTCTCTTCCAATGTTGGCCTCAAAAGTGCAAAGGCTGCATTGCAGTTTAATACGCTGTTTTTAAAAACAAAATTAAAATTTGTTGTTTGTCAAAAGTGATTTCGGATGAGAAAGTTCCAATTGCCAAAATATGCTTGGAATTTATTCCAAATAAAAATGCATTTGATATATCCTTTGGCACAACCCCAGAGAGTTAACTCACAGAGTTAAATAATCCCAGCCCTGAAATTTGTTTAAAAACACTGAAAATGTGTGTTTTAATCAGTGTTTTAAATTTAACTTTGAAAAGCAAAGAAGAAAAAGAAGATAATAAAACACTCATGGGAATCTAGTTAGTTGGTTAGTTATTTACATATAAATCCTCATTTGGATAAAATGTCATTTCAAGGTTGTCCAAAATGGCAGCAAATGTTACAATTAAACTACTTGTGCACACAGAAAAATTGATTTGCGCTCTTATCAAAATAAGTCAGGAAAGGATCTAGAGACATTTTGTTCGTGCCATTTAAAATGCTGAGATGTTATTTAAAAAGGTCAAAAAGGCCTTTTTCATATCATTCTGCACCAATTTATTGAAAGCAAAATGTTTAAAATTCTTGAAAAACGTAAAAAATTTTCAGGCACATTCAATTGAAAAACTGTCTTTGTATTTTAGAAATGCAGAGCTATAGCATATTAAGAGCTTCTGGTTTCTCTGAATGATGATGAATCGAGTGAAAGTTCATCAGATTTACACCAAACATAAAGAAGTGTAATGTCTACCCATTTTTGCTGCGGGGGCTCAACAAATCTGGAACAAATTTAGGGGGTTCATTGTTTGCATAATATTACAATATATTTAGGAATGCATCTAATTTTCTGTTGGCAATGCCAGCAACATGCAGAGAACTGAAAATGGCTGAGAATCACGGGCCTCGCTGCACAGCATGAAGAATACACTACCGTACAATGCACAGGTTATGGCCATACATCACAGGTTCAGTAGGACGTCCCACAATCGTTGACAGTAAAAGAAGTTTATTGTTGCGTTCATATGGCACAATTAAACCTCTATAGATGTAAAAGAAATATATATAAAAGATCCAGGACAACTGACGGCTTCTGTGGGCCAGAACGCTTTTACCATGAACCGAGGTTAAATGAAGCGTCCTGTGGTGTGACAAATTAGATTTTAAATTTCTGATGGATATGAAGGGCAAAGCACCCTCAGAGCAGAAGAAGAGTGAGATCATCTGGTTTATGATCTGTACAGGTTAGAAGCAGCTAGAGTCTCTGATGTGAATGGATTAACGCAGTAATAATGAAAAACAACCTTGCAGATCTGCTTCATGTATGCTATCCCGTATTGATGTTATGAATTTTAATACTGGATGGTTCTGTAGTGAAGGGGATTTGCGATAACCTGCCTGCATTTTGTTCCATGAAGAAGAATTAGCAATCAAAATTAGGCAGTACAGTGGTCATGCCCTGTCCTCCCAGCATGACGGCCTTTAGTTCGAACCATAGCTGAACCTTTAACCAATAATCCCTGAAGGTCTCCTAGAGTGGAGTTATTCATATTCTCACAATGCCTGCATTGGTCTTCACAGCCCTTGAACTTTGGCCTGTCATATTAGATTCACAAACTTAAATTATTATTATTATTATTATTTACCTTAATAAAACAACACAAGGTTGTGCATAATTTTTGTGTGGAAGCAGAGATGTTTGTTTTTGTCTTTTTTGGGTTTTTTTTTTTTTTGTACAAATAGAAAAAGTGTGGTTTCCGTATTTATTATTGCATGTCTCTTGCAGCTTGGTGCATAGAGGCTGAAATTTCTCCACATTCTTCTCAGTAAAATAAATCAAGCTCAGTCAGATTTAATAGGTAGTATTCATAAAAATATATTTACGAAGTCATGCCACACATTATCAATTTGATTTTGGTTAATCTTTAACTGGACTATTATTTAATCTGATTATGATTTGAATAACACCATTCCTCTGTGCTTCAGGCTCATGGTCCGGCTGGAAGGAAACTTTTTGCCCCTGGTGGATATTTTTTTTACAGAATGGTCTTTTATTTTGCTCCCTTGACATTCCCATAAACTCTATGGTCTTCCCTCTTCCTGCTGAAGTAAAGACTCCCCACATCTTGCTTCCACTAACACCATGTTTCACAGTGCAGGTGATATTTTAAGAGTAAAATGCAGTTTTTATTTTCTGCCATTGATAGGATTTTTCTACAGGGAAACAAGATTCATTTTGATATCATCCAATCGTAGCGCTCTCCCCTAGATGGCTTGAAAACAAGCTGCAAATCTTATAATTTTATTTCAGCAATGCCTTTTACTTCTTGCCACTCTTTCATAAAGTCCAGATTTTCTGGAGCGAATAACTTATGGTTGACCTGTTGACATATTACCTGAGCTGTGGATCTCTGCAGCTCCTCCAAAGAAATAATCAGCCTGTGTTTTTAGAACAGCCAGTCACATGCTGGTTGTTCAAAGATCATGAATACTTTGGCCTTACACTGAACAAAGCCTTTCTTCCAGCATTTAAATCAATGCATGTTAGGTTAATTCAATCAATTAAGTTTATTTGTTTTGCACATTTCAGCAACAAAGCAGTTCATAAAAACTGCATTTCTAAATGCAGTTTTTAGTTTTGCAGATGGACTGCAGCCTGCTGCAGTCCATCAGTATGAACAGGATTAGGTGAGTTTAGTCTTAAATCAGATTTTTAAGGATGACTCACAAGTACTTTACAAAACTTTCCAGTTCTCTCCTAGATTTCTATAGCTGCAGTCTTTCTAAAAGTAAAGGGGATTATACATGTTACCCCTCTTAAAAAACACATCCATTCATTCGATTAACCCTGCATATTTCTCAGGTTACGCCATGCTGCTTGTATGCACGTTTTTGCACAGCATCACAAGGTTTGTGAAACTGTGAACTGTAGCTCACTCAATAAAAGGGACGTGCTTTTCAAATATTTACAGAGCGTCTCAGACACTGTCTCAAATTGCAGTATCTCACATTACACCAGTTCTTTCTTCTTCTCTGCTCACAGAAAAAAAAAAGGCACAAGACGAGCAGGAAAGCAAAAGGGGAAATAGGAAACAGGAAAGGAAATGGTATTGATATCCTCCAGCACTACAGATGAAATAACAAAAATACAGCTTAATTGTGCAAAGGGAATGTCCATAAAAACTTTCACCAGCTTGCTGAACTAAAAGTTTATATCACAGGCTGAAAGAAAAGAGCATTTTAGACTGTAATTAAAAATGAGATAATGTTCCTATGTACAAAACTTACACTTAAAATTAGACTTTATTGAATTGTTAATTATCAGAGAAATGAAACAAAAAATACTAAAGTAGTAATTGCTTTAATCTGACTTCAGAATGTAGCAATTAGCCAGGAATTTTTTAAAACAAAATCAATCTGCAATATTACATAAATATTTTTAATTTTATTGTTATTTATTTACAGCATTTTAACAAAGACTTTTACATTGTGCTGAACTCCAGAATGTGTTTTTCTACAGTACTTAAATCTACTCTTATAACACTCTTGGATTGATTGCTGTGTACTCGTGATCAGAACTTTTTTTTCTTTTATTCAGCCTTATGGTTTGACTGTTACGAACCACTGCCACCTAGCGATGAAGTGGCATCACTGCAGCGGTACTGCAGTATTAGATAACAGCTTGTGTTTTTTTTTTTAAATACAAAGCTTTTCTCTCACATACTTATATTTGATTTAGAAAGCAGAAAAAAGATTATAGGAGAACTCTTAATTATTTTAGTTCCATAGAGTTATATGAATGATATGCAATTTTATTAACATTTGTCTCAAATTGTTCAGAGTGACAAATACATTTTACCAGCAGAGAATTGCAGCATTTTGATAATTGATTTGAAAAAATACACACCTCCAGATGCAGCTCACATTGTAAACAAAATTAGCTCCCAATTTAACATAGACTTACAGCATCATAGCATGGTGTTAGAATAGTTTATGGAAACTGAACCTATCAATCTAATACATATGCAAATTATTTGGTAAAATAACTGGCAACCATAATTTTACGTAATTTTAAATTTTACTGCATTTATACTAATATACAATAAAACTCTGGAAACCACAGCTACCGGTATTTTACCATAAATTAGGGACTTTTTCTTATGTAGAGATTTCAACAAAACATTTCAGATCACCAAACTGACGTTAATATCAAACAAAGCTATCTGGAGTAAAAAACTAACATTTTCAGAGAGACTTCATTTGTTAAGGAAATGGACTGGAGTGATTTTCTAAGCAAACTGACCACTAAAAGCGCTGAATGAGTGAATGAGCTACATTCACTCATTTACACACCAACATGCAAGTTGGGGGTAAATGCTTCACCCATGGACACATCAACATGTGGTCTAAGGAAGGTGCTCTGCCCCCTGAGTCTAATCTAAACAAATGTAGGTTTAGTTTAAGTCAAGACTTTGACTAGGCCACTCTAATATCTCCAGGTTGTTTTTGTGGCTAACCAGGCATCACTAAAGCTTGTGTGTTTTATATTGTTGTCTTGAGATTAAGATCACACACTGATGCATCCATTCTCCTTCAGGATTTTCTGTCAAAAAACAGAATTAATGATTTCACCAGTAATGTCCAGTCATCCAGCAGAAAACAAGCCTCAGACCATCAGACTACCAACACTGTGTCTGACTGCTATGTTACAATTTTCCTCAAATACTGTGTTAGTTTCATCCCACATATAATGCAATGCATGCTTTTGTCTCATCAGGTCATAGAATATTTTTTCAGAATGTGAGACTTTGTTTCTGTTTATTTGTTTTTTTTTCTAAATATGTTTTTATTTTAATACTTTATTCTACATCTGTTCTCAAATTCGCTTGGATCAGGGCACGAAGTGATGCTTTTTGAGCGCTTTTAGCCCGCTTCATGTAATCCAACAAGTTCGGCTGGATCTGAGAAACTTGTGTGACAAATAAGGGAAAAGAAACCAAAAACATGAAACCTGCATTTTATTTTACCAACAAAATGCTGTGTACTTTAGTTGGTAAAAGTACGCCATCAAACTCAATGCTATTTTGATTTTTTATGTGTCCAGTGCATATGACAGGTTTAAGTTTTATTTGACATTTATATCTTTAAATTAGCTCATTTAAATGTTGTAAAGCAATTTTACATAAATATTATTGGATGCCTTCATGACAAAGATAACCCTAATCATTTAACTGATTGTGGGAGATGTAATGGATGTCATAGAGTTTTATGTTTTCATTGGTTATTTATGCTGATTTTGAACCATGTAAGGTTTTTAGACTTGAGCCTCCTTTTAGGCATAACTTTGTATTAAACTATTGAAGACAAACATTGATGGACCGTGCTGTAGCCATTAAATCGAGGATGTGGGTTAGCAGTGTATGTTGGTTGAGCCAGTGTGGTGGAAATTAATGTGCAATTAGTGGGGCTATCTCAGGCATTATGTCATCTGAACCCACTTTGAGCCCTCGATATCTGGAGGACAGAGAGAAGAAAGAGGTTTTAATGAAGGAGGATGAGTGAAAAAGATGCATGGGATAAAATGTTGAATGGGTGAAGCAAAGGGTGGGAGAGTGAGACTGAGAGAAACAAAAGAATAATGATCAGCTAAATATATATTGAACTGGATACACTCAATACTTTCCTGTATTCAGTAGAATACAGGAAAGGTATTTCCTTTCCTGTATTCCTGTATGTGTTCGTTTTAACCAGGTTTCGTTTTAAATTTATTCTAAATGCCTTTGTGTTTTTCTGAGTTATTTTTTACTGCAGCTGACTGCATTGTTTGAAAAGTCATAAAATTTCTACGTAGTTATATTTTTTTTGTTGTTTTGTTTACTTCACAGACCAGAACTAATTAATTTTGTGAAATAGGAGGCATTTCTCTAATGATCAAAAATGAAAGCTGATTTAATAATGTAATCATAAAACATTTGGCTTTAACTGAAGACACAGAAAAGTACATCTATCCATTTTCTGTTCTCCCTACTGGGGTCTGGAGTTGCTGGTGCCTAACTCCAGCTGCTTTCCGGGTGAGAGGCGGGGTTCACCCTGGACAGGTCGCAGGGCAACACAGAAACAAACAACCATGCACACACACACTCGCACCTAGGGAGAATTTGGAAAGACCAATTAACCTAACAGTCATGTTTTTGGACTGTGGGAGGAAGCCGGAGGGAACCCACGCATGCACAGGGAGAACATGCACATCCGTGCAGAAAAGGCCCTCTGCCGGGAATCAAACCCAGGACCTTCTTGCTGCAAAGCAACAGTGTTATCAACTGCGCCACTGTGCAGCCCACACAGAAAAATATTAGCAGAAATTTCTTTTATAGATTGTGTGAAATCAAACAAATTTTAGTTTAGTTCCAGTAATGAGGTGGAGGCTGCTTTTATTTTAGAACCTACAGCGACTCCTGTTGCAATGAAAGACCAAATGATCATTAGATTATTTGAACGAAATGGAAAAAAGTATTATAATAAGTGTAAAAGTACAATTCAGCACATGGATTGGTGAAAGAACTTTTTCTGGGTACAGCATATTAGTTCAATGTTGAGATTCCTCAGTAGTACTACATGAAGCAGAAGGTGATTTTCAAAACCACAAACACAGAGTGGGAGGTGGAAGACATGCAGCTTCCCTGTTGAAGACCAAAACAACAAAAATGAAAATAAAAGACAGATCAAGCTGAGCAGTTTAGAAACAAATATAAGAGACAGGGTTGAGATAGCAGAGATATGGCAGATATATAGGAAAAGTCTTTTAGATAGAAGAGAGGAAATGAGAAGCTTAATTGATGTTGTGAGGCAGACTATGGAGAGAGTTGGTGTGAGAGAGGAAGATGACAGGGATTGGGTGAGACAGAAGCAGATGCCCCTCTGTAAAATGGCAGGGGCAGAGCAAAATGAAGTCCCACTCTACTTTTTACAACCACTTCTGGAAAAAGAAAATGCTGCACATCTCCCAGCAACCAGAACAACAGTGGTGTAGTTATCTGATTTTTAAAAACATCCAGATGATGTTGGAATAAATATTTCAATACTTAGCCACACTGCTTAGCCTGGAAATTCAACTTTAAATGCCTTGTTTTATTTGTTTTACAAGCAGAAATTAAATCTAAATATGCCCACAAAATGTCTTTGTCACAATAGTTGCTCAATGGCAACACCAGCGGTGGATTTGATTTGTATCAGAAATTAGAGCCCTTGTAATAATGTCATATCCAACTTAAAAGCATTCTTTTAAGAAAAGAAAATCAGTGTAATTTTCTAATGTATTCTCTTCATTTCATTGTCTGACCTCTACAGAAGGTAGACCAGCAGAAATGCTAATAAACAGTTTACCTCTGCAACTTTCTCAACAGGTTTTTTTTTGTACAGTGGCAATGTTGAAACTAAACTCTGCTGTGTTTGGTAGCCTCCAACTTATCTGGTGAGAATTTGGTAGATCTTAAAATTGAAATTTTATTGTCTATATGTAGCTTAATTTAACAACGATAGTACTCTACCCTCCTCTAAGACACAAACACACACAGAAATATAGTTATGTCTGAAGTCATGCAGTTTAAAAGACAGTTATCCCAGATACTGCTGAAATGTCTAAAAACTTTTTAATTTGAGGAAAGCTACAAAAGAAATTTAAATATATATATATTCTCACCAAGTTTTTTGGCACTTAGCAAATAGACATAGTTTTGGTAATTCTAACTAATCTAAATCAATAAATGTATGGTTTGATCTAACATTAAACGGTGAGAAATAAAAATGTTTGTGTCTTTATATTCAGTATGTAAACTCTATATACCTTACTGTAAATATTAGTTTGATGTTTTATAGTTAAAAGTGTACAGTTTCATCTGGCTTAATTTATTTTGTAATCAGGTTATTTATTTGTGTCTATTTTTTTCATTCTAGTCTTTAAACTACAAATATATCCACATAACTACATTTTGTCTGTCTGATATAATTTGAAATACATCAAACAAACAAAATATGTTTTATACTGAAAAAGTGATGTGTGCAGGTTTTATGGCTTCATTTGTTATTTCGTAAACCATTCATCAGTCCATCCATTTCCTGCACACCCTTGTCCCTAGTGGGGTCTGGAAGGGTGCTGGTGTCTAATCATGTTATTTATTTGTGTCCATTTTTTCAGTTTATCTTTAAACTACAAGGATTTCCACATAACTTGTCTATATGGTATATATATATGGTATATATAAAAAAATTCCCTTCTCACCCACCGCGGGTGGTTCTTATCCTCTGAGCTCGGGTCCTCTACCAGAGGCCTGGGAGCTTGAGGGTTCTTTGCTGTGCCTAGAACTGCACATTTCTGGACTGAGATATCTGATGTTGTTCCTGGGATCTGTTGTAGCCACTGCTCCAGTTTAGGG
>CAEGAD010011902.1:0-14581 GCA_903067055.1 Poeciliopsis paucimaculata
CCCCCCCCCCCCCCCCCCCCCCCCCCCCCCCCCCCCCCCCCCCCCCCCCCCCCCCCCCCCCCCCCCCCCCCCCGGGTTGTGATTATTCAGCTGAGACAATGAGACATATTATGTTGCACATAACATGGCAAATAGCTCATCAGTGAACTCTGCCACTTGCAGTTGATCATTAACTGTAAACAGTCTAAAAAAATAATGAAAAACAAAATGATAGAATAATATTAATAAACTTAATTCCTCTTCCCATTGTCTAAAAGTAGTATCCATCCATCTTTTAGACAATTTATTGTTTAACACACGTTAACTAATCTGTCCTTTGGTCAGAGTGACCAAAGGACAAACTAATCATACATCTATGGACCCCTCTATCCAAACATGTGTCTGTCCTTTCATATCCAGTCATCCAGCCATCCATCTTACACTTTTCTTTTTTCTTTTTTTTTTTTAGCAGGCTACATATTAAAATGTTTATTCCAAAATCTAGAGATCTCCAAATTTGTGTCTGGAAAAGACTGACATTTTAACACGAAACAGTAAGACAGTAAGCAAATTTGATGGAAGCTCCTTAGATGTACTTTTTTTTTTATTTTACTCATGAAACTGAAACCATTAGCTCTTAAATAAGCATGAATAATGGTACGGACTTCATCACTGGCAGACTGAATCACCATAAAAAGTAATTTTTTGTAAATGAACTTGAGAAACTCTCACCAACATGCACCCAGAGCTCTGTTGACATTGTGCATATTTTTATCTTTAAGTCTGTGTGTAATGTTCCTTTGTTTGCTGTCATGGCTGGGCCTCCTTCACCAGCTAACAATACCAGACTATTCCTGAGGGATGAGCACATCCGCCCCACACAGCCCAGACAAGTCAGATAAAATCCTAAACAACGTTTACAAGCCTCCCACAAATGCAGGCATACAGCCACATTCTAAGTTCAAACTTAACCGCTGCTTAATGTAAGCCACACACATTATCTGCACATTTCAACAGAATTAGCTTGTAACAGAATGAACAGATTTTTAGATAAAAGTTAGTTGCAAATAGAGGATGTTGGAAATTACACTCAAAGTGCTGATAAGTTCTACAGTTTTCTTGCTAAACTAAGCGAGTCTTAGTTTAGCAAGTTAGTTGAGCCTGCCTGTATTATTAAATTGAATATAATTTCAGATTTTTGTACACATTTTCTTCAGGTTAACTTAGAAAGTTAGCTATTATTGTTGTAGGTTAGTTTTCTAAACTAAAAGGATCCTCAAATATGGAAAATTTAACTGATGTTGATATCCAATAGTAACACTGCTGTTACATTAGATTTACCAAGGTTTTATTTTATTCCCAAAAAACCCCAATAATTTGTCTGTGAATGTAACACATTTGGTTGGGGTTCATAGACAGCGATATTTAAAGTTAGAAATCATAAGGTAACTACCCTCTCCATCCTGATAATCAAATTGCCAACTTTGCTTGAATCTACACCACAACTTATGTCACTATGTCATAAATAACATTTGCTCTTAAGCCAGAGCAGCCTTAAAAACATACAAAAGATGATATGCGAAACAGTTTTTTTTTTTACATACTTCAGGGTTTTCCTCAGTGTGTTTTGTTCAGAATTTCCTTTGTTATTATGAGCACATTTTCTACTTTTTACTTTGACATGACTGAGTTTTGCTGTATTAAACTTTAAAACTATTTGAATGGTGTTTGAGAAACGTGGCTTCAATGCCTTTTCCATTGTCTAAGCATGAGATGTCCATTTTCATGACATGGGATGTCTGACATCATGAAACTGCTTCAAGTTTATATCCAATTATTGTATTAATCAGTGATTTATTTGTGTCTAATTTACACAGACTGCATTTTGTTTAGTCAATTTCCTGCCCAGGTTTGCTTGCTACATTTCCCATTTCTATTAGTTCACCACCAACATCATCTGGACAAGATTTAAATGACATAAATCTCGTCATTTATGCCACAAGATAACAATGGCAGAAATGAACTACGCAGCTGCCTAAGGCCCACAGACCTTTAGAGCCCAATGAATACTAACATTTTAATACAGACAGCATATATATAATTCTAACATTTGTTTATAGACAAAATCAATGCTGTTAATTTTCATTTAATGATTTCAGCAGATAGATTACAAGATTTTAAATTAACATTTAATTTAGGATTTTAAGAGCCTTCAATTTTACTTTGTAAAAGTGCAAAGAACAATCTTCGTAGTTTCATAATTTTCATAGTAGATTGTTTCGTTACCATAGCTACAATCTGATGCTAAGAATTTCATCTTTGAGTTAGAGGTTTGTTTTGTTTGTAAATATATTTTTATCTCAGCAAATTACAATTATCACTGATTACTTTCAAACGTGGCCAATAAACTGCCTCTGACTCTCACAGGTTTCTATGATGTTCTTAGCAGGAGGAGGGGCCCCAAATAAAATTTTGCTCAATGCCTGATACATTGGACCAGCCCTGCGTGATGTGCTAAATCTGCTGCTCTGGATATTTCTGCTGGATCCATAGGGGCAATTTTATTTATGAGACTAAGCTCTTCCATTTTGTGACTGTTGAGGTTTTAAATTTTAAGTTCCACAAAGGATTTTTTGTTGCTTTGTTTTAAGGAACACCTTTTTCTGATCTTAGCATGGCCACGCACAGCAACTCTGCTTGACAGGAGGTTAGACAAAGTTTGAAATCAGTGTTGAAGTAGGGGTGCACTGATTTGTCAGCCAGCCTATTTATCTGTGCCAGTTTAATTAATTTTGGGAGATTGCTGATACCTACATATGAAACCAATCTTATCTCCTGATTTTACCTACCTTATCTACCTAAAAATCAGCTACTATTCTCTTCTGAGGGTTGACCGACAGGCCAGCCCACCATGTCATGTCTCCATGTTTGCAGTTAACAATAGTCATCCAACTGCTGTTAACCCAGCAACTTTCTTGCTATATTTGCTGACATTTCAGACTAAAAAAAATTGGTGGCCAAAATCTGAATTGGCAGGTCTGGCTAAAACTGTTTTAAACCATTTTTATTATTTTTTATTATTTTTTTTTTTACATAAAAACAAGCAAGCCTTAGTCTGGTGAGGGGCATGCCATATATAATATGTAGCAATGGCAAAGAACAATGCATAGGTAGAATACAAACATAAAAGCAGAGAATGTGCACAGAGAAAATTTGAAACACCTTCAGAACCTAGAGAACTATTCCTCAAGACCACCTTAAAATAATAAGAATAGAAATCAGATGTGGTTTTAAATGTGTACAAAGGATTATAAGTTGCTATAAAAAGGATAAAGCAACTACCGTATTTTCTGGACTATAAGTCGCTCCGGAGTATAAGTTGCATTTTTGGGGGAAATTTATTTGCTAAAATCCAATACCAAGAACAGACATGTCATCTTGAAAGGCAATAAAAATAGAATAGAGGCAACAACAGGGTGAATAATTGTACGCTATGCTAACGTTACATGACACATAAACAATGAACTGAGAACGTGCCTGGTATGTTAACATAACATATTAAGAGTTATTCAGATAACTATAGCATAAATAACATGCTAACAAGTTTACCAAACCATCCGTGTCACTCCAAATCACTAAATCTTCATCTTCTGTGTCGCTTGTAAACAAGTCGGCTAACTCCGGAGGTAGCATCTACCACACACGTTATCAACACAGGCCTAGAGCGCCCTCTTGCGGTTTAGTGTGAAATGATATAATATTGTGTTAATAATTTTACACATAAGTCGCTCCGGAGTATAAGTCGCAGCCCTGGCCAAACTATGAAAAAAATTACGACTTATAGCCCGGAAAATACGGTATATCTCAATTACTAATTGGCCTACTCAATATTCTCTTAGATAATTTGCATGTTTAAAGTATAAAACAACCAGAAATCTTAAAATATGCTCAGCACAGTAAACTAAAGTCAATTTAGTAATTGACTTCTTATATCCATCTGTCTGAAATATATTTCCAGAGCATAATTACACAAAGACAAAGAAAAAAGAACATATTGCTAATCTTTAGTTGTGTGGTTTGAGTTGCCGGTGGTGGATCAGTGACACCTGTCAGCTGTAGAACATCCTCACCTTTCACAGGAGCTTGATAACAGAGGAAAGGAATTAAGCTGGGAAAGAAGGTGGGATAAAACTGGGAGAGAACACACAGGTGCTCGATATTAAAAAGAGCATGTAGGTGTGGTCCTGCTCGGAGTCTCTGTAATTATGCATCCTGTGAGGTGTTAAAGCTCTGCTGCAATCCTTGCCGACATGGAACCATTTGTTTCTCACACAATGAGGTTAAACAAAAGAAATCCTGCTGGTACAAGTGGAGCTGCAAATATCAATTATGCTGGATTCATTAGTCTTCCTTAGACTTACATGTTACTTATCTTAAAAATGAATTGGTGTTCATTGTGGGTGCACACACAGTCTTCCTGCTTCAGTTATCATATCCATCCTAACCTGTTTTCACCTTCAAACATCTTCCTGGTTCTATTTTCAAGCAGCGACATTTCCAGATTGTGGTGCGCCGGGAGGGAGTCACATGATGAAGTAGTGATATCATCAGAACATATTGAATGTTTTCTATTAAACTGATTATTGAGTTTCTGATCATAAATTAATTTCTATTTTTTATTTTTCCTTAGCATTGTTGTTATTATTGTATACTTTGAGTTTACTTGAGTTAAAAGTTTGTTTTTTTTCCCTATGGCTTTAAAAGCAGACCAAACTGGCAAGCCACAGGCTTTAAAAGCAGGGCTCTGCACCACATGGAGTTTGTGGTTAGACTCATGACAAATCACACTGAAGGTGATGGACTCTTGCACTGATGGGACTGCTGTTTGTCTGTTTTAACCTGCCTTGGACATCCTTTCTATATATTCTGTACCTCTCCTCTTTGTTCACCTGAAGGAAAGTGTAATAAAGTTCACTAAAGTGATCTCCGGCCTTGGTCAGTCATTCTTGTTTGTCCAAGTCATAATAGAACCTTGCCACAAAGATTCTTCAAGTTTGTAGCAAGATGCTGCAGATCTTCTATGAGTCTGTTGTTGAGAACATCATCTTTTCATCGACTAGCATCAGAGCCAGGGACTACTGTGAAAACTCTAGAGATTATTATGCAAAGAAGGATTCTTCATAGGGTCAAGAAAATAATGGACAACTCTGACCATCCTCTTCACTATACCTGTCAAAGTCACCCCATCCCAACTTAAGAGTGGAGGGGGAGTGGAGTGGAGGCAACACAAGGTGAGGGAGAGGGGGGTAAAAGATGGTAGATTCCTGGCCGAAACAGGAGACTTGACAGGTATCCTTTTCATGAGACTGTCCAACATTTGGCTTACGGTGACCCCTCTTGAACCAGTTGTTGGAGGAAACCTTTGAAACCAGTCAAAGGTTTCTTCAGAGTCAGTGCAGTACAAACCCCTGTAAACGATCTTTCCTGCCAACAGTCATTACGATCTTCAGTAGATCGTAATGACTGTTTGAAGAATCTAAATTAATGAGTTACAATATTGAATTTTCCTTTGGGATTAATAAAGCATTTTTAAATTTTGAATTGAATTGAATCTGCAGTAGGAAACCTCATGCTCTCGGTCACCAGTGGCCAGTTTCATCTTCTTTGCAGTGGTGTGCTGGGTTGCTGCAATGAAGGTGAAAGACTAAAACGGATAAGAAAGGCTGAGTCAGTTAGGGGGATCAAGCAGGCTCCAAAGGAAGAGGTGAAGAGAGATAAAATGCTGAACAAGATCAGAGCTATCAATGATAGCTCAGTGTGGTGGACAGCCTGAGGAGCAGAAATAGCCAAAAATTACTGCAGCCCAGATGTGCTATCAAAGATGTTGCTAATTATTTTTGTCTCTTATTTAATGAAAATGTTGATGAGACTTTCTCCAAAATGACAACCTTTTTCAACCTTCATAGCTTTGCTGTTGAAAACCAGGAGTTTATCTTCATAAGGGACATTGAAATAAAATGCAGTCCAACATTTGGCTTGCAGTGACCCTTCTGGAACCGGTTGTTGGAGGAAAAATATTTCAACTTCATATTAATTATAACTTCGTGTTATGTGGTAGCAGTAAGGTGACTGGTGAGAGAAAAAGTAGATCTTAGTCTCAAAAAGTTTGAGCACTCCTGCACTAGAGGGTTTCTCAGCTGGTCAGGGAACGACTTGGGATTTCCTCAAATAAGTGGAAAAAAATAATGCATAAGACAATGTTTTACTTCAACCCAAAGGAAACCCGACGTAAATAATTATTTTAAATGTTACTGATGTAGTTTGTCAGCGGGGAGCAGCACTACTCACTGCTCGCACCATCACAGACTGGAGCTGCATGCTGGTGGAGTGGTATAGATAATAGTAGAGGTGTGCTGATCAACTGGCCACTGATCACGATCGGCCAGTTTCCATGAAAAAGTATCTGATCAGTGATTGCCGATCACTGTCTCTTATTGCTGATCATAAAAACCAATCATCTGCATCTCATACTTCGCAGCCTGCAGAGGCCCCATACGTAGTGCATCTCCCCCTTTTGTTCACATTGCACAGGTGTGGATCAGCAAATCCTAAGTGATATTGTGCTAAACTTTAATGCTCTGAGAGTGAGTGGGGAGGTTTGCGCCTTAGAAAAATACCAAAATACCTCGGAGGTGAAGTACATAAAAATGCATCAAGTCAGCAAATTTAATAGGACATTTAAAAAACAAACACTGGACGGAGTTTGGTGAGTTATTGAGGCTCACTGCAGGAAAATAAAAGATATCCGGAGCGATCAGATAGGAGGTAAAGCTACCAACACTCACCTACATGAGCACGACGGTCAAAGACTAAGTAAATAACTCGAAAGATAATTAAAATCATCGCTGCGCCACTGGGTCAGCGAGAGCAGACCCAATATCTTTCACTGGGTCTGCTCTCGTTGACCCAGTGCAGTACAGACCGCTGCAAAAGATCTTTCCTGCCAACAGCCATTACGATCTTCAGTAACTGAAGAATCTAAATTAATAAGTTACAATATTTAATTTATCATAACTCATTACTATGAGTTACTATCATAATGAGTAACTAATTTTTATAGTTATGCATTCATATGCGGGACATATTCCGCATATCAATGCGGAATATGTCCCGCAATACTGGGACATTCATATTTTACAGAAATTTCACATTCAACCTCCACCATACAGTGGGCTCCCACATTGAATGTCTGCTTAAAGCTGCAGCATATAACTTAAAGAAAGAACTTTTTACATGTATTAAAACTTTTGGTGTCCTAACATGAGACAGATAAACTCTGAAAAAAAATCTAGCTCCTCCCTGTGTTCTGCAGAATTACTCAGCTAGGTCAAAAACAACCAATCAGAACCAGCACAAAACAATTAGCCGTGCTCTCAGGCAGTTTTGATGTATTAACTTAGCATTGTTTATTTTAACGCAACCTGCATTTGACTTTGAGTTAATGCTTTCTTTATTTTTTTCTTGACATTACTTGATGTAGGTAATGTTGTGAGATTTATTTCACTTATGTATAATTTAGACTGTTGAGAACCTTACTTACTCAACCTTACATAAATATTGTTTTGCTGATTACAAGTTTTTTAGTTGTCCTTTTGACTAAATGGTTGCTGCATTGTGCCTGGAAGTATTATTGCATGTTTTTTTTGTTTAAAACTTGTGAATTTATTGCCATATAATTTTTCCATTTTGCCAGGTCAAAAAGTTGCATTTATACCTAAAGCAAAAAATTAACAGCCAATCAAGATGATCGGCAATGATCGGCGATCAGCAGTGATTGGCCCTCATGGTATCAGAATTGGCAGCAAAAATCCTGATAGAAGCATCTCTAAATCATAATGTTTTACAAACAATAAACGTTATGCAACGCACCTCGAGAATCTTATTCCTTTATACATAAATTCCTCCTACATAAGTAGTCCTGGTGTTTTCTTTCATGCTTGTTTTTTTCGAAGGCCAGTAACTGGCATAGGTTGAGTGACTTATTGTCCAAAGCCAAAATAAAAGTGTGGAAATAGGCAATAAAGCCTGGCATAATAATCAACTCTAGGTTTTCCCTCCGCAACTGTTGAAATGGCCAGCTAGATAGGCAGGAGTCAGTGTTATGACGGGTGTTAATTTTTAAAAAGTAAAATCTTATGTTTCATGATATGTAAATTTATTTCAGACTGATTATGGTTAGTATGCACACAAATACATGGTTTTTATATGTATAAAATGTTATATATATATAAAACATATGCTTTACATTGTTTCAACATAAATAAGAACAACAGAAAAACAATTCTGGAAGTGTGGGGCTTTTCTTTTGCCATGGTGGTGTACTGTCCGCAGCATAGAATTAGATTTAATAGATCTGCACTTATGGATTGGGCTCCATAAGTGCAGAGCTCACTTATGCCCACAATTCTAGATCGAGTTACTGATACCAGATCTAGAATTGTTTTCGATATTGGGACTGATACAGATATTAATATTGCATCGATGCAGCTCTAGTAAAAAATTTTGTAACGTTAAAGCAAAATCAGCCAGAAACCAAAACGCAGCCAACACAAGAGTAAGGTTCACCAAATGCTTTCATTACAAAAAATAATGGTGTAGAAGGGGCTTAACGGGGTGTGGTCAGACTGGTAGGTCAGGAAAAGGGAATCTACAGGGGTCAGGGATCCAGCTGGGGGGAGAATAGGGTGAATGGACAAAGGGAGATCTTGGGGGCTCAGGGGATAAACAGATGACAGGGACAAAATCCACCAACCAGAGGCTGAGTCGTGAAACGATCCGGGGTCATGCACGGGAGGGCCACAGGCAAAGAAAATCCAGTAATCAGCAAGCTGGAGGCAGGGTCAGAGACAGACAGGGTTCATCAACAGGAGGTCAGAAATCTTCCAGCAGCCAAAGGACAAGGCAAAATCTGTGGTCAAAAAACACAGGATCAGAAAACCAGAAATCTCTTTGAAACATGAGACAAGGCTTGAAAGCTGTAACGGGGGCAACAGGCAATCTCACACTGAGCTGGTGATGAGCAGCTGGGGAGCAACACAGTGCAGGTGAGGGTAATGAGTAATCAGCACAGTCAAGGTGGAGCTGAAAAGCCCCTGGCCATTAAAGCAAGGTCACCCTGAATTGAGGTCTGGACTTTGATTTTGCCACGCCAGAAGATACAGTCCACCTTGTTGTCTTCAAATAATTTCTGTATAGCTTTAGCTGGATACTTGGGGACACAGTCTAGCGAGAAAATAAATGTTCTCTGAAGCCGTAGTTCTCAGGCATACTCTAGTCCTCCAGGATTTTCTGATATTTAACTGAATACATTTTACCTTCTACTTTTGCAGGCCTTCCAGGGCTGATCTATGTTAGTCTCATTAGACCAAAGCATGTTCAGACACAGTTACTTCACTCAGGTGATCGGCATTCAATTCATTGTGATACTAATGGCACCACTTCACTGGACCTGTTGAATATTTATTTTACTTGTCATTATTTTGTAGAAATCAGTTTTCACTTTAACATTAAAGTTTTTATTTATTTATTTGTCAACAAGACAAATGTTATTGAAGAGATTGATTTGTAAAAAACAACAAAAAGTGATACTTTTTATTAACAGTTTAGTCATTTTCCAAAGGAAAAAAAATGGATTTAGCAGATCTATAAGAACATTTCTTAATAGTAATAATAATTATAATGCATTTTATTTGACAGCACTTTTCAAAACACCCAAGGACACTTTACAACATTAAAAACACAAATTGAACAGTAAAGAAATGTCCACAAGACACAAAACCACAAAATAACTACACAATTAAAGTGAGACGGTTAACTTGAACAGATGACGTTTCAATTGTGCTTTGAAGGTCATTAGAGAGTTAATATTACAGATATCAGGGGGAAGAGTGTTTCATAGTTGAGGAGCAGCGTAAGTCGGCGCTAAGACAGACAAGAGGCACACTGAGGTGAATGGAAGAGGAAGAACAAAGGGATCGTGAATGGGTGGTGATACGCACGCAAGTAGATCAGACAGATAAGGAGGGGCAAGGTTGTGAACTGTCTTGAGTGTAAACAGGATTTTAAATTGAATTCTGAAAGAAACAGGAAGCCAGTGAAGTTGCTGTAAAATTGGAGTGATGTGGTCAAATGAGGCCGTTTAGGTAATTATGCGAGCAGCAAAGTTTTGAACCAGTTGAAGTTTATGGATAGATTTATGAGGCATACCAACCAGGAGGGAGTAAGCAATTCGAGAAATGACCAGACTGTGGACCAGAATGGAAGCAGAGTGCAGGGAGAGGGATGGAGGAAGTCGGTTAATATTATGGAGGTGGAAGTGTGCAGATCGGATAATGTTATTACTATATTAATATATTAGAATATTATTAATATTCTTCAAAATCGACTTTATATGTAATTTAGTGTCTTCAACATGTGTATCCATACATGTTGGTGGTGGTCTTGGTGCTACTCAGCTTTGTTCTGCATATGGAATAAAAACATGCACATTGCATAATAGCAGCATTGAGACAGGAAGAGGGTTGTCTCATAATTGCCCAACTCTGATAAATGAAAGAGATCTAAGGCAGTCCTGGCCATCTGCTGAAGAGAAGTGATCCTGTTGCTGCTGACGGTCAGCAGCAACAGGATCAATCGTGACAAGGCAGCAGTTAAGGCTTTAGATGCTGGAGCCTTTAGGCCCTCAGAAATTCATTTGAAAAATTAAAACTTACAAATGTATTTATTACATCTAGTGATATATATATATTTCAAGTATGTAATATATTTCTTTTAGCCATAAATATATTGTACTGCTGGTCAACAAAATTTACTTTCTCCAAAAATTGGTTCTAGTTAGAGAAGACAGAACTGTTGAGGTTTCAACAAGACAGGTATTATGTCTAATGTATTTGTCACGACAAATGGCATTTGTTAGATTACATTTTGAATAAACTTTTAAAAGATGTACAGTTTTAAATGATTTGATTTCCTTTGTTAATTAAATGAATATTAAATATTCACAGCTCCAAATATGTTAGAAAAGCATGCAAAGTTTCATAGGTTGGCAATCAGAATCTACTGTATGTTCATCTTTTTTAATGTCATATACTGTTTACTCAAAATGACTAAATGTAAATATATCTGTTTCTGAGTACAATTAGTAATGAATTCAGATGATAACCAACAAATTAAACAGACTTTTTTTACTGACGTTGGGCTGTTTCTTCTGCTCCTGTAGTAACTCATGGCTGTTTCAGTGCTAATGCTGTGCCTACTAAAAATTATGTTGTCATGTGAGTTTTTCTTAACTTTACTTGCTGAGTAGATTCACCTAATTATTTGAGCAAAAAAGGGCTGCATGACTGACAAATGAAATTGAGAGAATGTGTTTAATATTTTCTTGCTGTGCTGTTTGGTGTAAAATTGAGCAACACTAACTGACTTCTTCCAGAAGACACAGGCTCACAAACAGGAAAACGGAAAAGCTATTTAAACATGCAGGCATACAGGAAGAAAGCCAAACATCAATATGAGGGTTTATGCAAGAATTTGTTTGGATTAGTGAATCAATAAAGGCCATGAGGGCTAACAGAATATGAGACCACAGTCTGAAAATGACTCAACCTTTCAGGACAGAAACACTGATTTTATTTTTATTACCAGTACCATTCTGCTGTGGGCGTGTGTCCCATTCTGCTGTTTAACACAAACGCCTGCGAGTCAAACATTAGTGGGTTTCTTCCTGGGTGAGGTCATCTAAAACATCTACTGATTCACGATAACACCTTTCAGATGTGGGATTAGTCTTAAAAACGCCCCACAATCCTGAGTCACATGGGCCCCTTCATCTATCTGACTGCAAACATCCACACATTGATGATACACTGGTGAAAAAAGCTTTCCTGTTTGTACAACCATCCATCTCTTCTTGACTTTCCTTGTCAGGTTGTTTTAGGGTTTTAAGAAGATTTTCTCATAAATTTGGACAAAATGTTAAACTGGGCAAGTGGAAGAGGAAGTTGTGGGTGTGCAAAGGGCTGTTGAATTAGTGTATTACACCCCTCCACCCAAATGAAAGATTTTGGCTTTACTGATGAACACTAAAGTTCATCTGGTCTTACGGTAGAACCCTGAGTTTCACTGCATGTACAAACATAAAAAGACAGTAAGCTACAAAACAACCGTAACATTTGATAAGTGAAAATAACATTCACGACTAACAATATCAACTGATTCAAAAGCTATACCATATTTGATTATAATAAAGCAAATTCACAATTCCAACTGATCAATATTAGAAACAACCCTAATAGTGCAGGTGAGGGTAACCCTAACCCTAACACTGTTGCAACTTATCTTCTGCTCATTTTGTTGCCAAGTTGCCACTGCACAACATAAACAGCAGAAGCTCTCTCATCAAAATCAAAAACCAGAAGTCAACCATACTACACAAAACAAGATGAAATAAAGGCAACACGCGCCAGAAAGGGAATACAATAAACTAGGAGTTTAACCGGAGGTTATTTACAATTAGGCTGTGCAAACAAACTTGACTGGATGAGTATTTCAGAGATTTGGTGGTCGTGAGTCATTGGCAGACACACCACACATGTACGTCCATTTAACCACCAGGATCACAGCTTTACTTTGTTCAAAATGGTTTAAAACAAGTCAAATAGTTTATGGTATGGTATGGTATGAATTATTAAATTCAACACATTGCTGGATTTGGCATCTCACTGAACAGAACTGAGTTTTTCACATAGCAATAATTGCTTTTAAACCAGGCCATCAATCAGAAATAGTTCAAAGTACTGCAGGGGTAAAACGTTTTTCTTTTCTGTTAGCTTCGATTTCCAAATGCAGTGAAAGACCTGTGCTGTTCTGTTATCCTAAAAACTGGTAAATAATATTTGACAGAGATGTTTCAAGCTGTGAGAACCTGCTTTACATAACAGCTGTGTGCTCTTGTGTGAAGCACAGTGAACCTGAGCTTTGTCTGAAAGAGTAAGTCCTAAGCCTAATAACTGGTTGCACCACCCACAGGGGAACATTCACCATCAAAAAGCAATGAATATTCTACATTCCTGTGGAAGAATGTGGTCTGTTCATCTTTTGCAGATTTGTTTCACTTCAGCCACATTTAAATATTGATGAGGAACTGCCTGCTGAAGGTCATACCACAACATCTCAGCTAGATTTTAAACCAGGCAGCTCTGAAACCTTAGTTTTATTTATTTATGTTTTGGAGTCATTCAGATGAGGACTTGCTGGTGTCCTTCTGCATAACCATCTCCTGCTGAATTACTGTTAGGTTTACACCAGATGTAAGTAGGCACTTGCATCCCAACAAGTTCCACTTATGGCTCACCATTCCGCATAATATTAACCCAGAAGTCTTGGGACTCATCAAGAATCATTCTAATAAATATAAGATGGACCCTTATGTTGGTTTTGACCTTGGATGTCCAGTCTCTCTGTCGTATTGATGAATCATAAATGTTGTTGCAGGTTCTTTAGTGGTCTCTTGGATTAGTTAGCAATGATAACTGTGATAGCCACAAAAAGGCCCTTTTAAAATGTTGCTAAAACCCATGTAAGGAACCCAACGAACCAGTGAAATAAGCTACTCAGCTGAGACGACTATAAGATTAAACTTTTTGGACTACATGCAAAATCCATGTGTGGTAACCGGATGGTCAATTTAATAAATAAACTGCTGGAATTGTGAACAGAGTCTTAAAACAAGCCGATAAAAATCGACAATTTATTAAAAAGGTGAATAATTAAAAGGATGCGTAGACAGTCCTTGACTGCAAAGTCAATAAACAAGTATGTAACAAAGACTCTTAGCTGGCCCAAGGCAGGGGGGGCGGGAGGGGGCGCGGTCCTCTACTGCTCCCAATCCTTTTGGCTTGGTCCGACCGATCCTCCGGTCCCCAGCGAACCTCGGCAGCGATCCAGCCACTCCCGCTCCTACAGCCGGCCACCCGCTCCTCGACGGCAACCAGATGGGTAGTACTCCCTGGTGACCAGTCCTCCAGTCTCTAGCCCTCCGGTCCGCCTCCACCGTCCTGCAACTCCAACACCTGTAACCAGCACGGGTCCGTCTGCTTTTCTGTGGCTGTCTCACTGTCTGTCTACATCCTATTTCCCGATCTGCATGCTGCTAAATTAGATGCAGCCATTAGCTGCAGTGGAGCGTGTGACGGGGTTCTTTTATGACTTGGGCAACCACACACAAAAAAAATGACTGACCAAGGCCGGAGAATACTTTAGTGAAATTTATTATCTATCAGTGCAATGAATCAAAGATGGCAGGTGCAGCACATTTACAAAAGGATGTCCAAGGCAGGTTAAAATCAAAACAGCACAGCAGTACCTTCAAAGTCAAAGGGTATCACCTCCAGTGTGGCATCTCCAGAGTCTAGGTGCAGACTGCCCCCCTGTCTTCTTCTTCTTCTTCTTCTTCTTTTTGTTTAATGGCGGTTGGCAAACAACTTTTAGGTGCATTACCGCCACCTTCTGGACTGGAGTATGGACTAGATGTCTAGCCTCTATA
>CAEGAD010011903.1:0-14528 GCA_903067055.1 Poeciliopsis paucimaculata
CCCCCCCCCCCCCCCCCCCCCCCCCCCCCCCCCCCCCCCCCCCCCCCCCCCCCCCCCCCCCCCCCCCCCCCCCCAGTAGAACTAGTTTCAAAAAAGACCCTCAGCATGATACTGCTTCCACCATGCTTGACATCTAGTAACACTTCAACAACCATTTAAAAGCAAACCTTGACTCTTTTAAGCTTGTTGTCATGGTGGAAAACAAGCTTAATTTCTGTCTCCTCTGTTTTTTTTTTTTTGTTGCTCCAGAACTTTTCTTGCGTGTAAGAAGAATTACAAGCAAGTATAAATTATTCTACCCTTAGAAAAAAAACACTTTCTGACTGCAACTTTATAGCCTATATCTGTTATTGTGCGTCATCATTTAAAACTGTTTGTCAAGCTGCCTTCTCTCCTGCCGCTGTGGGATCTCCTGCTGCCCATCTGTTTTCATGATTTGCCCTGATCTGCAGATTCTCAAATCAGTCAGTCGGCTAAATGAGAGGAACATCCTTGTAAGGTTTGTCTGTCAGTTACAAAGTCAACACACAGACATATGAAGGAAATCCCCGCGAGTTGAATTTAAGGATTATTTAGAAACATCAGTCACCCTGATGTTTGCTCTCAAACTGTGAGAAGAAGCAGGAATTTTTTTTTCTTTCTTTATAGGAAGTTGTAGCCGTGCCTGTACTGTAGCTATCAGGCTACAGTACAGGCTCTACAACCACTGTGGACATAATTCAGAATTTTGGAAGAAAGAAAGAAAGAAATGACTCTTTTGTTGTTCCGTTTGGCCATGATGAAAGTGCTGCTCTGTGCCAACGCCTCCTAAACCATCCGTCCACTGCATGTTATGTCGGCTGCAGTACTGAGCGTTGCTCTGACAGATTAGAGGAGGAGCCACCGTCTTCTCGTCGTGCCTCCTCCCTGCGTGCCTTTCTGCTCGTCTCTTGGGCATGCAAGCTTGCACAGGTTGCCCTATGTTTACCCCTCCTATCTATATCTCGCTTTCCGCCTCTCCCTGTGTCTCCTTCTCCTAATCTCTCTTACAGCCTCACCTGCTCTTTGTACTTTGCGTTATCAGTGTCCTTCTCCAATTTGCACCCTCACTTTGTCTCCTAACAGCCTTAAGCCTTTTCGGTCCTCCCATCTTTGATGATTCCCACTCCTTCCCTTCTCACACTTGACATCCGCATGAAGGTGAGTCACGCAGTAAGCGCTGGCTGGGTTTGTTTGCCTGATTGCCCTCCAGGAATTGCCACTGACATGCTGACAGCACTGCTTGACCTGGTGGCTGATGTTAGGAGAGGTGAGACACAGTAGGAGAGCATTAGATGGTGTAGAGGAGACTCATGAGGCAGGGCACAGATGCAGAGGAAAGAGGAGCTTGCACAAAGACACGGACTGCATCTGTGAGGGAAAGATAAAGTGCCGGCCATCGTTCTTTAAATTATTCAAAGAGTCGTGTTGTTTGATGAAGCCCCTCGTGTGCTTTCATATCTTCAGATCAGATTGAAAATTAATTTATAATTCATTTGGGTTTTATTGTGCATCTGGTTCAGAAGTGTACTTCACAAACAGGCACACAGACATCAGAAGTAATCGGTGTAATTAAACTTTCCAATTTAAATTATGTGTTTGAAAAGGGTTTTTAATCTGCAGAGAAAAGAGACGGTTTTGACACAGCGCTGATTTGTTATGCACTTTTCGGCATTGCTTTGGCAGAAAAGGCTTATTGTCTCTTCCTAAAGATAATCCTGAACCATACAGCCTGTAAACACAGCTCTTATTTATTGAAGTGGGGCTCTACAGCGTTTTTATCTGAAAGCATCTTACTATGGAGGCCCATTTGGGAAAGAAATGGGACATGGTGTGACTTTGTGACTTTAGAAGTCCAAGTTCAGACTTTTAAAGTCATATTTATGGGCTTTTTAAGCCATAAGCATAACATAAGTTTTAGAGTTATTGTTAGATATTTTAAAAAAAAACCTGGATTAAGATAAGAACAAAAAGGCTAGCAGCAGAGCTGCTCTCTATTTCACAGTTCAAATCATGTTCATTAAAACAGGTGCTGGTTCTGTTGGTGGTCTTGGCCGTGTGTTTTGTGGGCATGGGCCGTTTCCTTCAGGGAGTTCTGTTAAGGGACTTCAGCACTATGGGGTACCGGGCCCCTTGATATGAGCCATTAGGACCCTGTATCACTGGTGCCTGGGCGACAGTGAGTCTTAATGTGTCGAGGTGATCCGTTTTGGTGGCCTTAAAATCAAGTCTCTTTTTTCCGGTGTGGTTCTGTTGGTTTCATCAGATCAGGATCTTCAGCAGTTCTCGGTTTTCATTAGCTGTAAGCCACAATCCAAATGTAATGGAAATAGACGCCTGAGATATATTTCTGTTTAATTATTGAACATAATATGCATCTATCACTTTAATTTGTTTTCAAAAGCATTTTATTTGTTACGATGTACTTTACCGTGTTCAACTTTGAGCAGAAGTGTTTTCAGAACAATTGCAATTTCAGAACGGTATAAACTTGACTCATCAGCAACTGACAGATATTTTGGCTCTCCAGGGGAAAGGTTTTCATTGACAAATGAGTGAGACATTTCCTATATTAGTGGTCGAGAACAGGCAAAACAAATTACTCAAAGCCAACAAAATAAAAATAAAATAAATAAAAAAAGCAAAGGTTTAGTACACAGGTCCATGAAAGACTTGTTTTATGTTTTGGGTCTACAACAATTATCAATTTTCCTTTTTTCCTTTTCCACTCAATCAGAGCGTATTTACACTGAAGAAGGGCCTTTCCTTACCTTACCTTACCTTTTCTTTTCATTTCTTTTCTTTCCTTTCCTTTCCTTTCCTCTCCTTTCCTTTCATTACCATCTTGGACAATTAGCTGACCCCTACAATGATTTTCATTGTACGCTGCTCAACACTGATGCATGTCAACACATCTAAAAGAAAAATACTAATAAATAAAATTCTAATTTCCTGTCATGAAGTGAGTGGCTCGTAAAACTAGTGGAAAACGGTTTTGTTAACGCCTTCTCTGAAAGCCTCCTCAGCCAAAAACTCTTCACACAGATTTTTTTTGCTGCTGCAAACTTAGCCGTTTTATTGCTCTAATATCCCTGGCATTAACATAAAATGCAGCCATGCATGTGAGGTCTTGCATGCATGTGCTTGTTTTTCTTCTAAACGTAGCCACATGCTCACATGTATCAGAAAATGTCCAGGCTTTTCGTCTGCCTTAACCCAATAACTCATAAGTCCTCTCTCACACGCATGCACCCGTGTAAACACCAGACATGCGTGCACTCCTGCACACGCAGAGATAGAGAGAAACACACCCACTTCCTGCATTAAGCCCCAGTCCATTTTCCTCCAACCATGCCCAGCTGCATCCAATGAACATTCCCGGTGCTGTTTGTCTTCCCCCTTCCCCTCCCTCTGTATCATTTCAAATTTCGTCTCTAAGCCTTAAAGAGTGTGAGCAGCCAAATATGGCCTGGCTTGTGTCATGAACTCTGTATGACCCCTCTAAAGCTGCGAGGAGAACTGTGACCTTGGCGACCCAGCCCGAGGCTGAGCTTTGGGCAAACTTTTGCATGACGGGGAAACAAAATGTGACATGCATGTGCATACACATGCTGTTGCAAATGAGTCTGAGAGGGTTCGTGACCTTTTGTGGTGCTAAATATTACAATAAAGAGGGTCAGTTTTGCATAAATTTTTTTATAGCTTCCTGATTATCTCAGCCGCAGAGTTGCTTGTCCCCTTTTTCCGTCTGTTTGACTTTATGACTTCCTCTTAATGTCGTAAAACACTTAAAAAGGGGAACTGCTCAGCGTGGACTTTCAACCTGTTATCTCTCATAACTTTGAGCAGCGAGGGTTTACGGCAATGCGACCGCCTGTAGCAACAACAGGATGGAACTTTGTCATTTCCTACAGCGAAAGAGTCTGCACATGGTTTTTGACACCTGTAGAGCCAAGAAAATACCGACTAACACTGCTGCTTAGACGGGACCCATCAAACGGAAATCATTTCGATATTAAAAGCGCATTTGATCAGTTGTTGTGCAGTGCTGCAGAGTCATGCTGATGCTTGGAAGCAGAAAACAGAAAACAGGTAACTTCTGCACTTGATCTGTGCTGTTAGAAACTCGAGGCCCTGCCTGGCATCTGGCTCCTGCTTGCTCTCTCTTATTCATTATGCATCTCGCTGACTGCGCTCCACCAGCCCTGCTGTCAGCTCCTGTTTACCTAATTGGGGTTCAGAAGAAGGCCATCCAACAGGGCAGGGTGACGGAGGACAGAGAAGAGCGCAAGGTGACAGAGCGAGACAAAGAGGGTTTCAGTAAAAAGGGGCCGTTAGTTGCTAAAGCAGGTGGAAACCCTTTTAGCACTTAAAGTAAACAAATTTTCTCCAGCAGAACTGCTTACACTGTTTAGGAGATCAGAAGATGGAGGATGTTCTGCTGCGTCAAAGAGCCCATCTTATGATAATTTACAGGCTCACATTGTTTCTATTTGAAGGGTCTAGAAGAGGAGAGGCATCTGTTTTAGTTTTTAGACATAATATTCATGTACAGTCCTGCTGCCCTTCTGTTTATCTGACGAGTGAAATGCTCCTTTTTGAGCTTTTAACTCTTGGAAGGTTTCTGTTTTTATTTTAAGTGTTTTCATGGTGAGGTACAAACCACACAAAAGAAGTCCTTATGATACTCAAACATGAATCAGAAGAACTTTCTGAAGTTGGACTCTGACGTTTTCAGAAGTATTTCTGCTGTCAGCATGTCCGCACTTAAGAATCTTTCTATTTTTAAAATGATTGCATCTCTGCAGGTGGAGGTGGAGCTTATAAAGGTGCTGCAGGGGTTTTGTTTGCATGGTTTAAATACTGAAAAAGGGACTAAAACATGAATTACTTGGATCGGTCTCATTGCAAACGTAAAAATAACAATGAGTCGGTGAGTTTGTGTGTAATCTATTAGACAATACTTGCAAAAATCACCTCAGTCATAAACTCCTTGAAAGTAGAGTCCAACTTGTTGGAATGATGGTACAAAGTTGGTAAAGCTATATTTGAGAAGGCGTGTTCCTGTATGCAAACTCAGCCGGGAGGTTTTGGTCACTGACCATGTCCAAAAGGCTCGAATTGATCCAAAGCATCCTATTTGGTGCACCTCTGTACTTTGAAGATGAATTGAAAGCTGAGGAAATAGTTGTTTTTTGTTTTTTTTTGCCATTCCCAAGCACACAGCAACACTTTACTTTTCAAGCCGTGCGTGCAGCAGCATTATTTAAAAGCATAACAGAATTGGGTTGCTTCTGTATTCACCAGCCGTGGATAAAGTAGCCTTTTAAAGGAAGACAAACGCGAAAGGTTCTTCTCTGTGGGCTCAATAACACAGTTTAATCAAATTCTAAGGATGTTTGTGTGTAGGGGTTTGAGTTTGTGTATTTTTTTTTTTTGTTGTTTTTTGAAGGACAGAACTTAGCTTTTATTGTATGAGCTCTGCGTGAGCATTTTTACCAAGCTCATCTGAGAGTATCCATCATTAAAAGCTTGTGTTCACGTATTATCCCAATACACATCCCGAGATCAATGGAGCAGAAAAGGAGATGAGAAAAATCACAAATTTCTGAGAAAATTGTGACTTCTCAAATAGTTTAAGCCATGGAGAAACCATGTCATCTTTTGAATAGCAGTTCTGGAAGATTTAAAATGTCAAACTTTGTGTTTGAATCCAGCTTGAGTCAGTCTAAGCTGTTTTGGGCGTGTAGGGGAAACTCCCGTCCGATCAACATCCTGGGCTTTATTGACTATTGACACTCTCTTGTTGTTGGTTTCAGCAAATAAGATGAAAGTCTGAAAAGCCAAATGGCTCCTGAACATCACCACCGCATCACCCTAACCCGACATATTTGAAAAATAGACCTCAGCCCAAGTTGTTTCACAGCTCCGTGCCAAGTGCTCAGTTCTCTGTAGAATACAAAGCAGTTGAAAGTGTAGCATGACATGAGAATAACTGGACATGATGAAACCAACAGATATACATCCTTACTTTGGAAAACATGCCAGGAGTTAAATGATCGGAGGCATTTCATGTCTGCAGGAATACTTTCCAGTTTCTCATGGGGTGAGTTTCAGACCTGTCACTGTTTTTTTAGAGCATGATTATCATAAATAGTGTGACAAGATGGTGACCAGAGCAGCGGTGCACACTGCACTGGCCAACTGCATCTACTGGCTGTCACCCCCAAAATAAAATTATTCATTAATTTCTTTGGGCTCCAAGAAAACAATGTCTTACATTTTGTGTTATTATCGTCTGCTTATCTGGAGTACCATCAGCAGCTCAGCAGACTTCCCTCTCCCCAGCCACTTGGCCAGCTCCGCCGGTAGAATCTCTAAGTTCTATACAGCATGAACTTAGTTTAATTCCACCAAAGTTCAGAGTTCACAAGTGATAAAAATAGGACAAAAGCTAAAATCTTCCAACAAAAGCTTTTCTAACTAGACAAGCCAAGCAAAATCTTCGTTTTGTTGCATCTTCCCAGTCTTACCAGTTGGAGGTCAATGACTGCAATAATAGCAAAGCAATGTGAATGAAATGCCTTTGTTAAAAACCACAGGTGACTGATCAAGGAACGGGGCGATTTTCTTTTAAATTTTGAAGTCTGTTTTCTCCATAATCTTGTTTGCCAACGTTCAAATGGCCACATCTTTTATTTTTTATTTCTATGTGTTTGACATCATTAGTGAGCTTAGAAATCACACATCCAGAACCTGTAAACAACTCAAAACGGCACTTGATCATACTTGTTCCTGGTTTTATTGTGGTGTAAAAGTATTTTTTTTTTCCAAGATTTTTCATGCCAGATGGGAAACAGTATTCCTCATAAGGCACTCAGTCCCTGTACTTATCACTTTAAACTGTTATAAACTACCAAAGGCATAAATGCGGCCACACTAAATTCTGACCTTTTTTGAGTTGCATTCATTTTTTTTTAACACATCTCTACTTCTCATAACAATTCTGCACAAAAAAACAGTAAAACACAAAAACACACCTTCCCACTCATCGATGAGTCACAGTGAACGAGCACCATCAGTTAAATCTCAAAGTAGTTAGAAAATCAGCGGGAAGGTGTGATGATTCTAACCACTTTGAAAATCTGAGAGACCGACACTGCTGCCAAAGTCTGGGTAATCTGATTTTGATTCGCATGGGATTCCATCTTGAGTAATGTTACACTGTCTATGTGAAGCTCGGTTTACAGTGAGTCATGAACCTGAAGGACAAGACCCAGATTTAAAGGGATATTTACGCGAGTAACGTCAATGATGATGGCATTTCAGCTCTCTGTATTGCTCCTTTAAGAACCTTGCAGGATTAAATGAGTGCATGACTTATCATATCCCTTTAATGACCAACCAGCCGAGATTACATCAAAAAACTCTAAATACTTTTTCTCTACTTTGTAGTGCAAATATCTTGAAATAAGACAAAGCTCACATACAATGAACTTTTCAGTAAGAAATTTGTTTGTTTTAAGATAACTCCTTAACGTTGATGAACACACTGGTCAGTGGGAAGGAGGTGAACGTCGAAGCAGGATAACAACCCCAAACACACATCCAGAATTTTAATTGAATGGTTTATATGAAAGCTTATTTATGTGTTACAGTGACCCAGCCGAGGTCCAGGCCTTTTGCCAAGAATATGAGACAAGGCTGGAAACTGCAGTTCACATTTTTCCTCCATCCAGTCTGACTGATCCTGCAAAGAGGAAGAATTTTACTCTCAATTATAGCAAAATAAATGAAAAGGTATAGACTCAGTTGGACTGAATCCAAATACACACATTTTTTAAAATTCCACATCAAAATGTATGACTTTCTGTTGGTCTCTCATATAAAATACCAATAAAAATACTGAAGTATTGACCATTTAGGATTTTCTCAAACATTGCCTACTAATGTATATTTTATGATTTCTAGTTACAGTTGATGTCTTCTTACAGGAATTATAAAAGTCCGATTAATTCTTTCCTATTAATTTTCCTATAAATTTAATAACACTTTTCTCTCACAAAAGTTGCGACTTTTGTAAGAGAAGTTAAAATATCTCATTCCACTGTAATGGACAGTTTTTTTTGTTTGTTTGTTTTTGTTTTATCTAACCAAGCTCTAACTTTCATTAGGGGTTGCATAGCATTATAACCATATATTATGTTGTGCTCATGTGTGTGCTGTGTGTGCGCGCACACAGAAAACCACGACCCAAAAGCTTGCAGCTGGCAGCACTTCAGCTTTGAGCGTCCCCTGCACGCAGCGCCAGCTCTCATTCCCATGGCAACATTATCAAGAGTTCAGCAGCCATGTGGCAGCTGTCTGATGTGTTCCACTGAAATTGCGATTTAGCGTCACCAATTTGAATAAAGATGCTCATCCCATGCATTAACAGGGGAACATGCGGAGCTGAGGGTGAGAACATGGTGTGCAGGGAAGAACAGCGTGCAACAGAAGAGATCGGCTTGGTCGCTCTGGGTGTTCGGAAAGCCTACGTGTTGGGGATTTAGAGTTGGGGAGGAGCAGATTGAGGGAGGAGGCCGGAAGGGTGAGAGCCAGCGTGGGCTCATTCTGAGTGTATACAGGTGGAATTAATGGGAGGCAACAGGGAAAGACTGAGTGTATGTGCACCTTCCTGAGGCCTCACGGATTAGGACTTAAAAAAAAGTCACACACAAGCTTCTGACTAATACTCAGCCATAGCACACGTCTTCTTTCTCATATGTGCTCCAGTTCAGTTCAAATAAACTGCGGCACAGTTTATTTGAACTGTGCTCTTTCCATGCATTTAGGCATGGAAACTTAAATGCTTAGGTTTCCATGCCCCGCATCCAGAACATTTAACTCTTCTTCATATAATCAGGGTTGAGTACCCTTTTAATAATGAAATGAGACTGTGACTAAATACTGACAGCTGCTGTGAGTCAACGCTCATTTCATGTTCATGTTCTATCCTAACGCGCTTCTTCATATAATGGATTACTCAGGTTGTTTCAGAAATTTAAAAAAAAAAAAAAACAAACATGTGAACTTTAAGGAAAGAACAACTTGATCTCGGAAGTGAACTGGAAAAAACAGACAAAACTGTTTTTCCCCCTCTGGCACCAGTGAGTCTTAAAACTCTGGCTTCATTTTATCCCTCAGCTTGTCTTTACAAGACGATTGTCAAGAAATATCTAAAAATCAGAGCATATTTAGTTCAGCAACGCAACAAGTCAGAGTTGCTGAAGGGTCTTTTAGAATGGTGATGCTGTGGGCAGGAAGAGTCTCAGGTAGTAGTAAAGTCTTGCAACAAATCTGACTGAAAATTGTTGCTGGTTAGAAACTTTTTTCTTTTTTTTTTAATCTAATTCAAATAATTCATTTAGCAGACGGTACTGTTTGATGATTAAGGTCAATTGGAATGTATGTACAACGGAACTGAAATGATTTTTTTTTTTTTTTTTGCAAAGTACCTTGAGATGACATTAGGAAGTTAGGAAGCACTGCTGTTTCACCTCATTTGCTTTTGCAGCTCCTCTTTATATATCTGTCTATCCATACAGACAGAGAGCGAGGTAAAATTTGTGAGTCTCACAACCTTTTAAAATTATATCAATTGTCGTGATATTTACAAGACAAAACAAAAAATACCTTATACTGTACCTATATGCCACTTTTATATATATATAGGCTTCTGTCAGGCAAGAAATAAAGAGCAAAAAAAAGAAAGAAAGAAGAAAAAAGGAGGACGGTAAGGAGGGTAGCTCATTGTTTTCGAGGAGGGGGCTGTAAGCGTTTGTGTACGTGCGGGCGGCCGTGTGAGCTCTGGTGGAGGTGGGGACGAAAGAACAGGATGCACAGCCCTTGAGGAATGTGTGCAGCTTGGTGGCATGCCTGTGAAACTCGTCCTTCCCTCCCTTTCCTTCTATGATTTCTTTCCTCTTTCTTGTCTTTGCGAGGTCCCCTCTTTGCTGCTCCCTCTATATGGGACATGAGTCACATCGGCACCAGGGAGGAGATGTGTAGACTGAGATAGAGAGTAAAATTAAAGAGGAGGAGATGGTGATGGGCAGAAGTGTGTGTGCGTGTGTGTTTTTTTTTAGGATGTGGGATATTAGAAAAAGATGACAGAGATTACTTTCTAAAGGAATGAGAAGGAACCAGAGAGAGATTGAAACTGAACGGGACAGAATATCCCGTCATCGCTCTCTGCCCTCAAAACCCCCTCCACTGCTTCAGAGCTGGCATTTCTATGTTCCTCACTTCACATCTTGCTCCTGCTGCATGAGTCATATTTACCCAAGAATATCAAGGGAGCTCTGAGTGACAAATCGAGACTCACGACTTGAGATGGCCTCTTTGTTGTCACATGCGATTATCTTTCCATCCCCTGCACACAGAGGAATCCCTGAAAAGAGAAACTCTGAGATTTTGCGTCTAACTCAGTTGGACCTTCGATCTCACATCATGTTATTTGAGCGGCACCAAAATTAGCTTTTTTTTTTTTCTTTCCAATTTCCGATGCAGCCTTGGGCATGTTCTCTTCCCATTCATTTCATCCACATTCTTTTCCCATGTTAAAATGGTCCCTTCTTTATTTTGCCCTCTCACACCCCTTCCTTTTCCCTCTCTGTCTCCTCGCCACCACCCCCAGTCCCAAAAAAAGCAGCTGCTCTCCATTTGTCCTGATTATTCTGTAAACCAGAACAGAACACACCATGTAACAGAACAGCACAGACTGCACTTCATGCACTGCATGCTGCGTACTGTAGCTCTGCATGGCAAACCGGCCCCAGCAGGCCCAGATTTCTTCAGCCATTATCCGTCACCCTGCTGCCCTGTGCCGTTTGGAAAATCGCTTCCCCTTTCTGGGTCTTCCATCCTGCGATGCAGTGGACTCATGCCCAAATATTTATTTTTTCTAAAAGGGGGGGGGGGAATGCAATTGGAAGGTTTTTGTGTTAAATATGAAAAGGCTGGCTTAGTTAGTGACAGGATTCGATTTTAAGCCTCCGTTGTGGGTGTTCCCCATGATCTCCTGATTTCTGATCGTTCTTTCTTAAAAATCCCTACAGCATGATGTTCCTTTGTAATCTCTGGCAGTTCTATTTAATCTGTTAATCTTTCACATCCTGTTTTTCAGCAAAGAGGTCTGTAAAACCTGTTTGTTTTTTAGAAACACAGGGTCTTAAAATATAAATTTACAACTGACTTCAACACAAAGGCATCAAATTAAAGCAACAACATATTGAGGTTTGTGAATGGATTTATTAGTACTTTTCCACGTTTTGTTATAGCCGCATTACAAAAAACATTCTGTGTTTTATTTGAAATTTAGCTGATAGGCAAAAATTAACACATAACTGTGAATTTTATTTGGTTTTCAAATAAAATCCGACTACAGGGGTGAGCGTCAGCACCAATAGGACCGGGTCGAACGGAGCCAGGCCGGACCCTGCAATGCAAAAAGGGTCCGGCACTTGTAACTTGGCACTCTACAAGTGCTAAGTTACATTTTTTTCAATTATGTTAAATTAGACTCCAAGAAGCGAGAAAATGAGAAAATACATTCAGGGTTAAGATTATCTGTTCGGTTTAGAAAAATCTTTAGAAAATGTTTTACAAAGTTGAGAGATCTCAGAGTAATCTGTGACTCTTCCAGCTTTAAAATGCGTGTCTTTCAGAAAAAGGAGGGCCGAAATGTGCAAGGCTGGTCATTTCTCTGTTGTGCGGTTGGTAAATGTTTGTTGTCTGATCTCTGGTAACGTTGGCAACCAGCCTCCAGGGCGTCACGGTCCCCAATCATCTGATTCTGTTTTAGCAGTCACGATGCCTTAACTGAACGGCACACATTGAACCGGCTCGCTCAACTGCACACATGTGGACACACACGACAGTTTGACAAGGTGCTGAAGGAGGCGTGGAGGCGGTGGGTTCCAGGATACTGGTCTGTTCACACAGCTTCAGTGTCTGGTAAACATCCCACACACACCCTAAACATGCATGGAGAGGAATGCCAGGAACCTAAGGAAACAGCTCTCCTTAATCACACAGGGCGAAGGAGGGATGTTTTACCTGTTTTGTCCCACTTTTATTCCAAGCAACTACTTTATTATATTGTGCAGAACTGCACTAGCTTGTCCTGCACAATTGTTGTCCTGAACTTTCTGTACAAAGTACTGTAATGCAAAATGCAGACGAGAGAAGAATTTGTGAGGGAAGCGTCACAAATGATAGAATAGGTTGTATTCCCATTTTGCTCACACTTTTAAGACTGTGAAGGTATTGTTATGTTGTTTGTTTTCAAATTGTGTTTAGATTTACATTTTCTGTTATTTTATTTTTTATTCGTTTTTACAAAGGTGACGTAAAAGCCCAAGGTCAAGTTTTTGCAATTATAGAACAGAATAGAAATGCACTTCATTTTCCCACAGAGAGAAAATTCAAGTGTAACAGCAGCATCAAAATATATAGATATACTCACAACAAAACAAGAATACAATTGCTAATTTTAAATATGCTGTATGCTGACCTATGCCCCCTGACCTAACAGATTCATATCTATGTTGCCGTAGATATGATAATGTCCTTGGATAATGGACCCTGGTACCACATGCTCCTTATATAAGCAACATACATGCACCCGGCCATCCATCATCCATCCGGTCCTCATGCTCATGTGCTCTTTCAAAGATGGACAGAGATTCAACATCGGCACCCTGAGTATTTAGCAGCTATGCATTCCCCAGAGCAACAACATCAAATAGCCTTCCAACATCTTCCTCAGAGGACTGTCATGAACATCAGCAGTTTAAACTAGAGTAAATCATCTGATGGATCAAACCATGTGCAGGGACCATCCATCACCTCATGCATCAGTGAGCCTCAACTGTTTCTCATTCTTTACGGTTCCTTCTTTGGCCCCATTCTGACGGGAACCCCCCATAAGTGCAGTAGCTGAGAGATGCTTTTGACGCATTTGACTAACCATCACGTTCTGGTTCCTGTCAAACCCGCTTGTGATTTGTCATTTTATGAAAACTTTCTGGTTAAAATGTTCACTTGCCGCCCCGAGATCGCAGGGCTTTGCTTGTTTGCTGTGTGTGCAATTAGGCTTCTGTAGGACCTGCTGCAGAAGGAATGTGAAGGTTTCTGTAGCAGTAAAGATGATGAGCATGAATCAGGCCTCACTGTCTATGACAAACTACCTTGCTGGAGCGCTCCAACAGCCCTCCAATATGAAGAGTTTCAGACAGATTGCAGCTAAAGACTAAAGACACCATCAAAAAAACAACAACAATGAAGCCAGATAATCTTCTGTAACAGCTGCAGACATAAAGGACCGCCAGCCTCCATGTGTTGGCTTGACAGGTAAAAAGCTGGTGGGAGAACCGTGGGCGTCGTTCAGATTTCCTCCGTTGTCCTTCTCCGCCCTCTCTGCTGCTCCGATTCCCGCCTCTGCGTTGGCGTGAGTCCGCTGTCGCATCCAAGGGCGAACAAAAAGGGAAACTGCAGCGGGTTGTCAAGGCAACACAGGAGACCCCTCTGCCACCCGCCCCCTCACACGCGCGCTCACACAGGTTGCAACGCGTAGCTCGCAGACATGCGAGCTGCGAATACGTCACCGCGCACGTTTGCAGCGTGAGGGAGAATCGTGGGATGGAGCCGAGGAACCTTTCACGACTTCAGCAGATGAGTGGGCAACTCCAGCTGACGGAGCGTCACGAGTTTTATTTTCTGCGGGCCTCGGTGGCCGCGGCCCGTTTTAACGCAACGCAGAGTGACGGCTTAGTCACAGATCACAGTGTGTTCGTCTTTAGGCTCGCAGGAAGCTTCCCGAGCACGGCTTTCAAATGGGAAATTCATCATTGGCTTGCTCCTCCTCTTAACCCCGCATGTGTTTTTCCTCTGCCGTCCGCCTGTCTCCTGTGCCATTCATGTGTTCTCTCAAAGAGCCCCGACGCAGTTTTAATGGCTGGGAGTGCCCGCGCTTCTCATGCAAATGTGGGGGAATAGCAACGACAAGGCGAAATCAAGACAAACATTCAAAAACAAATGCCTAATTAGTAGCTAGGGGGATTCAAACGGAGCCAACAGCGCCACAGTGATGGGAGTTGATTCACTGGAGGGAGGGAGTGACACCAATGTCAGGTTTTAAAGACGTGTTAATGTGCACTTTGTGGTACGGGAGAGGCATTGGAGGTTGGCTCTGCGCGCGCTCACATCAGCGACAGCGCGCGATGTGTGCAGTGTCAGCTATTCCGGAGCTTTATGCGTCTGCAAGTGTTAATTAACTACAAAATGAAGCGAGCACTATCAACTGGAGAAATGGACGAGAAGCTGTTAAAGTGCAAACACCTTGCCCAGTCAAGCAAAAAAAAAAAAAAAAAAAAAAAAAAAAAAAAAAAAAAAAAAAAAAAAAAAAACGGTGGGGGGCTACGGGGCGGGCCGGGGGGTGGGGATGTTTGTTGAGTGGGATTTAGTGT
>CAEGAD010011914.1:0-35541 GCA_903067055.1 Poeciliopsis paucimaculata
TTTATTTATATAATTTTTTTATTATTTTTAAACGGGTAAAAAAATTTTATTTTTTAAATTTTTTATAATTTTTTTTTCTAAAAAAAAAAAAAAAAAAAAAAAAAAAAAAAAAGGTGAATTCTAACTTTTTTCCTACAACATGTCACCACATTGTGGTCTGTGATATCATAACAATCTACTGCATGTTAATGCAATAACATTAAACCAGAACAACTAAGTGGATGCTTTAGTCAGCACAAAATCTTACAAAAAACAATAAACTTTGGTAAAGATTTTCTACAAAAAACATTATGCTTATAACACCCCGAGTATGTCGGAGTGTACTTGGAATGTTCTCTGGTAATGTCTGATTGCCATTGTGATTTGAAAGCTTGCGGAGCTTTGAAGGTCTTTACACTAAGTAGCCCTCCACCAGCTTAGTTTTTATTTTAAGAGAACAGATGGATAAATGTTAGTCCTTGATTGTGCATTTATGTGCACCGCAACTTGCTTTCATTTCAACTATCTCTTGCCTTGCTGGTCTCAATTTAACGAGTCAGGTTTATTACGTTTTCCTTGCATAATTTTAATGATTTTATTTTGCGATTAGTTTTTACTCGTAGCCTACTTTTGTTTCAGTCTGGTGTTTATGCAGCAATGCACATTTGAAGGATTTTATTCTTCACTATTAAGATTTACTTTTTTCATTCTTATCCAACTCTACTTTGGTTTTAGTGCCTGTGTTTTATTCTTCAGGCGATAACTACAACGGGATCAAAATATAACGATGTAGCGTCAGTGAGCAGGAATGAGTTTCATATTCATGCGCATGCGCATTACCGCGACAGCCCATCAGCAGACGATGACGCCACCCAGCAGATGACGACGCTCCCCCATTCATTAAATACAAGACAAGCCCGGACACACACCGTCCGACAGCCGGTGGACGAGCGCAGTTTGTTTTGACCGAATCCAGATGTTCTTGGAGCGGAGTGAAGAAAAAAGCAAAACGGAGACAGAGACGATCTTGGATTAAATTCTAGAACACTCGTTCTTTTTCAAAGCTGCGAGTGAGCATATCGGCGCCAATATAAGGAGCCCGGACGAGTTTTTGAGAGCGGGTTGTTCCTCAAGTAAGCATCGGCGTCGGGGAACCTGTCAGGGGAGGACAGTGACGGATATCGTCGCTGACAATGACCCTGGAGGATGAACTGACGACAGCCGCGGCGCAGGGAGACACGGCAGCGGTGGAGGCTCTGCTGCAGCGAGGGGCTCCGGTTAACGGGCTGAATCGTTTTGGACGAAGAGCAATACAGGTCAGAGAAAGAACGAAACGAAACGAAACGAAACAAAACAAAACAAAACAAGCAGCGACGGCTATTTTATATGCATCTCGTATAGGCTACTTTCAGTTGTTTCAATCTGGCTTCTATGTACAAATAGTGCACCTCAAAAGCAGACGGGGTAATAACAACGCTATAATGATCTGTACTCCAAAATGACTTCATTCATAACTTTTACCTTATTAAAAGCTGCGACGGGCATTTGGTTCACTCTTAACATCGTGGTTGGACAATGTTGATCATTTGGGGCGGGGGTGCTATTAACCAGCCGTCAAGACAATCAATCAACCAATCGATGAATGGAATACACTACACACACCTTATGCTTTTTATAATATGTATGCCGACTGCAGATAATTTCTAATATATCCTAGTCATGTAAGACCCGATCTAATGCTAAACGTGTTTCCAAAGCAGACAAAGACAATACTTCATCCTGCTTGGCAAGTTTTAAACACTTTAAGAGTACTAACTCGCTGAGTTTTGTACTATAGTGTTGACCGTCCGATTATTGTTAAGGGCCACAGGGCCTACTGTACAACTCACTGTGGTAAAACAGTTGTTATAATATCAAACAGACGTTTAACGGACGAGGTAAAACAGCCTGCAAACCCAGATAACTCAGTTCCTAGTGCATTTATGTAGAAAATGTGTTTTTAAATCAAATTAAAGAGTACCAATATATTAAAAAAATAAAATAAAATAAAGCACAATAGCTATTTTTGTGTGAGTATTTCGTTTCTGTCATTTAAAGTATTTTATTTATTTATTTTTGCAGATATGTCGCAAATTAAATTCTGCAGTGTATATTATTATTGAGAACATGCTGGTTTTCGTTTTCGGTAAACTGTTAAGGTTTTTCGGTTACCTGAACCGCGTAGACCGGTTTGGCATAGAAACATGTCTGCAGCGTCATCACGAGTCTCTGGTCAGTCGGTAGACTGACGGGCTCGGTCTCTCTTTTTGTTTGTGTAATAGCGAGAAATAAATGAAAACGGATCAAATGGGGATTTACTTCGTTCGATGAATAAACTCACAGGTCCTTCTATTTCCCCCGCATGTGCCTGTTGAGCATGAAATAATTCGCGAGGAACCGGTTTTTGTGTTTGAGCATTTTATTCAGTGTTATAAGCCTTTAGTATCAGACAATACATTCATTACAGACGCCTGTTTGTGCGGCTTTCCTGAAGGTGGTGATGATGGGCAGCTCGGAGGCGGCTCGGCTCTTACTGATCCACGGAGCGGAGCCCAACGTTGCGGACAGCAGCACCGGGGCCACCCCGCTGCACGACGCGGCCCGGACGGGCTTCCTGGACACGGTGCAGCTTCTGCTGGAATCCGGGGCCGACCCGCGGGCCCGGGACAAGGACGACCGGCTCCCGATTGATTTGGCCAGACAGAACTGCCACACGGAAGTTGTTGCTGTCCTGGAGGACCTCTAACTATGTGCCCGTCTTCGTATGAAATGTTATTTAATTCAGTTGGTTCTGATTGAGAACCGTGGACAAGGCCCGAAAGGGCCCTAATTTATATTTATTTGTTTATTATTTAACGAGATGCTTATAATATATTAGGGTACAGAAGGACTTTTAATGGTCTACTTGTAGAACTCGGTTTAGGATTAAAAATGTTATTTAAACAAAAAAACAAACAAACAACAAAAAAAAAAAAACGTTTTGTAAATGTTCATACGTTTTTTTGTTTTTTTTTTTACACCGTTCTTCTGAAAATGAATATTTTGCTTAAACTTTTGTTTAATGAAGAATTTCTTTAAAGCACTCAAAGCTAATTCAGAAGCCATAACTTGTTGCACATACTAGTTTTATGCACTATTGTGAAACCCATACACTGAGATATTATCTCCTTGTATAACTGTTTGCACTTTAATTTTAAAAAAGTTATGGGGATAGCCCATATGAGTTTTAAACACTGAATGCGAAAGTAAGCACGCTTTCAGGTTGTCATAAAGGTGAATTATTGTCTTTACACCCAAATAAAATAAAGAAATGATTCAAGGATATTCATTACACTGGGGAGTTTTAAACATTGTAGTGCAATTAAAACATTTGGAAAATACGGACCACGCCTCCCAATTGTTTTTAAAACTACTTTTGTACATGCAGGTGACTTAACAGCTGAAATGTTTCCTCTTAGCAATTACACCCTGGACTAGAGCCAAACCAATAAAATGGGCAGGTCAGAATTCAGAAAGTCAAAAATCCAAATTGGCCTGGAAAAATAATCAGTGCAGTTGTGCTCATGATCATGTCTATCTGCAGTGTGATGACCTTATGTTTATTTTGTATTTTGATAGCATATACTAGAATGAAACAACAGACTGGATATCCAAATTGTGAATGCGAAGAAAAGTGAAAAGAAAAAAGATGTTTATCAATCATAAGATTTTCTGTTAGAGAAAAAAATCTTATGATAGATGTCTTTTTTAACAATACAAAAAGTGACTAAATTACATTTGCAGTTTTTTGATTTAAAAAGACAAAATATTAGTCTAATTTTAGAACTATAAATAAATCAATTGACTTAGTTAATAGGTGCCATCCAACTAAGTTTTACAGCACTAATCTGTTGAACCGTTTCAGTTTAGCTCATAAGACAAAAGAGAAATGAATGGAAAATCCTGATTTACAGCATCAACTGGATCATAGTAATCAAATCTAAAAATTAAATTTTTTCTTAAGAAACTGAGCAAAGACCTTAAAGTTTTCATTTATACTTTATTCAGATATTTTCTCATGCATGATGAATTTACAGTTCAGCCTAAAAAAAAGAGGAAATACAAGTGACTCAGACGTACTGTGCAGCATATAGTGCAATGAAAATTCAAGGCCAAAGATCGCAAAGATAGAAAATAAATTGTGCGGCTTACATCTAAACATACAAGAACTTGTATGTTTATGGAATAAACATACAAGTTCAATAAATGATTACAAATCTCTACATGAAATGTGTGAGCATGGTTACAAACATGGGTACAAACTCTACTGCCAATTATACGCAAAGTAAGAGCCGAGGATAAGAGTAAAGATCATAAAATGTAATTTCTAGAGGCAGAAAAACATTCCAAATATTAAGAATTATGTGGGCATTTAGAATATTGTGGTAAGGACTTTGATAAGTATATGCTGGACTTGCAGCTCATCCTTTGATCTATAGGAACTGAAACTAAGACGGACAGTTGAAAGTCAGGACATATAGAAAGTGTAAAGGTTTATAAAATACTAAAAATATAAGTCTGCAACATATCAAGTATAATTTCAAGACTTTTCAAATGCAGTTACCAAAAGGTAAAAGAAGTGACCTGTGAGTCAGTTTTGAAGAAGTGCTCTGGGATGCACAGTGAAATTGAGGAGCTGACCTAATGAGACTCCAGCTAAACAAACAGAGGTGCATTATTCCTGTGAGGCACTTTTCTTGTGATTCACCGATAATGAATCCACAGACAGTCGGGGTCCGCCTTCTGTGCCGGGATACGTGCACGTGGTGTCTGGTATTTTTTTTATTTTTTTCCCCCTCTTTTCTACTTCGTGTCTTCTACGCCCACTCAATGCTTCGGTAGCATTACTGAAGACTGCGCCATAGACTGTGAGAAAAAGAAGAAGAAAGTCGTTATCCTTTCATTTCACACATGCTATTCTAGATTTGGCGATGTGGAAGATGTTGAGTGATTGCTTGGGAGCATCTGAGTTCTTTTGCAAGTGTAAATGCGATGAATGAGGAAAATACTATCGCGTTCATCATAATGGATTTCTAATGTCTCTCACTAGAGTTGTTCGAAATGATCATTTTATCTGACAAATAGTAGACAGTAAAACAGAAATACAACATATCCAACAATCATGACGTGCATGCTGCTGACTCTGTGTGACTGAATCGTTCGGTTACACAAGATTAAAACACCTGCAACATGGAGTTCAATCAGCCAACAGACAGGTTTTAAACAGGTGGCCCCCATTTAAGGAGCTGTTGTATGTGCTGATTATCACACAGTCCCTTGAAAATCTGTTCCAGGCACTGACTAAAAAGTTGAATGGAAAAGCAAAAGTATATACAGGTGGCGAAAACTATAGGCTAACTAAAATGAGGTCAAGTGCCTCAAAATGGTAACAAGAAAGATGGGAAGAAAATGCAAAAACACCATCGGGATCAATCAAAGCATAACTGGAATGGCAAACATTCTTCTGAGAATACGCTCTGCGGTGACCAAAGCTCTAGTTACTTGTGAGTACTGTAACAATTAGAAGACAGTTATGTCTTTTGAAGCCACAATAAATGTTTCTAATTAAAGCGTCGGGCGCTGGGTCACACACTATGAAATGTGGGTCAGTTTAAGTTGATGTTGGTTTATGCAGAAAAGGGAATGTCCCAGGATTGATTGCTTCAGCAGGACAGAGAACCCAAACACATCAGAAAGCGAGCAGCATCATGGGTCCAAGTGTCAGCCTCATTTTTCGCTCCCACAGATTAACAGGTTCTAATCGGGAAGCTGACTAGGGCCACTGAAAACATTAATATTACTTTTAGCAAGAAGAAAAAAAATATTTGCGACATTTAAAGATTACTTGTAACCTAAATTCTAAGTTCTTTAGTGACTCGCATAAACTACACACTGAAGCCGTTGTCAGTTTAATAGAGGAATGGTTTCTTCACTTTCTGTAGAGTGGTAACATATTTCATGACTTTGTTCCTTGATGTTTCGAATACAGGATGCGGTTTTCTTGGTCCATTTACATTTATGGAAATAAAAGCTATTGAAGGAATTTTAAAATGTTCCCACTTTCTATAAACATCCTGTTATTTTAAATGCAACTGTATATGTTAAAAGTTAAAAAAAAGACAAAAATACCTATTGCCATTTAAACACTTATTCTACCCATGTTTTGAATTACTCTTGGAATTTTAGAAAACTTGCTCAAAATGCATGCAAGGAATGTTTCCATTGTAAAAAAAAACCAACAAAAACAAAAAACATGTCTAGCCTCTGTTTTTTAAGATACATCTTTTTGTTGCAGTACATGTAATTACTTCTACAAAATGTAACTTGTATATAACATCATAAAGTCTTTATTTTAAGGTGAAACAAAGGGCAGTCTTACAGACAGAGATTTAAGGGGATTGTGCACTGACATCTTTGGTGGTTTGGTTGGTGAAAATAAACAACAAACGGCAGTGGGAGACAATTTTAAGAATGACCCTAGAAATCAAAAGCAGACGCTGTCGCCAGATGTTAATGACATTTTGTTGGAATCTTACTTTTAAGTTCTTGGTGGTTTGAGTCCAGTCCATCCGGCTGATCTGTGGTATTGCAGTCAGCAAGATGCTGCTGGCTTTGTTTGCGTTCTCCTTCATCGTCTTCAGGACATTATCAACACAGACCTGAAAAACAGGAAGAATGGCAGCAGCGTTACAGTAATGGACATTTCTCTTCCTCTAAAAGTAACTGATCTTCTGCATTCCAAACAAAATGATCAATGTTTTTTTTTTCACTTTTGGTTTGTGGGTTATGTGTTTTAATGCCTGTGTCATGACTCCAAATAAGGTCCTGAGGAAGTGCTGTGAGACCATTCACTATTTTATTTTTCTTTCCAGTCTCAATTTTAAAGAAAAGCAAAAAAGAAAGTCTAACCATTTGAATTTCAACAAAAAAAAATAAAAAATCAGAAAAATAATTTTGTTATTTAACACATATACATGAACTTAATCAATTTAAGTTAGAAGATATGTTTTCTTTATATATAGAAATTAGGTCTTATAAATATGAATATAAACTTCGCACCTTATTAGAGTTTTGGTGCCTAAAATGTAAATCAGAATACTGGCTGTACCGTGTTTCATCTTGGTGTGTTTCCCTTCCAAAATGCTTATGCTCAGTTTAAGTCAGGTCTGGATTTTGACTGTGCCATTTTAACACATTCTAGGATTCATTTTGATCTAAACCATCCCACTGGAGGCTGCATGTTTAGAGTCACTGTCCTTTTGTTCCAAGATTCCCCTGTTTTTAGTTCCATCCACCTTCTGTTCAACTCTGACCAGCTTCCCTGTTCCTGCTGAAGAAAATCCTCCCTTAAGCATGATACTGCCACTATGTTTCACTGTTTGGACAGTGTGGTCAGGGTAATGTGCAGTAATGTGCAGTGTCTGCTATTCGCCAGACAGAGTTTTGCATATTATGCAAAATGCTCTATTTGGTTTTATCTGATAAAAGCACATTCTTTCACATCTCTGTTTTACTTCTTGCATTGTTTGTGGCATGACCTAATATGGTTTTCTTCCAGTAATGTTTTTTATCCCCTCAAATATAAGTGATATTTGATCACCATTAATTTAGCTTTGACAGTGTTATGAAAACAATAGGAAAATTCTGTCTTGTAGAAATAAAATACCAGCTGTTGCTCAATATTACAAGATATATTTATGATGGGATGTTTACAAATTTTACTACATTAATAAATCAATTTAAATGCGTTTAGAAAGAATCATACAACCAAAACACTTTTGAAATCTGGGCTAATGGACAAGTTACTTACTGCATATGCAGAATGTGGTAAATAGTTTGACTTGTTCGGCACATTTTTTAATTTGATGATGTGCACTCATCATTAAGTGAATTTCAAGTCAGTTTGGCGACAATATGTCTAATTTATGCATCTCTGTTAAATATAATTTTGTATGATTCTTAGAAAATATCAAATCACAAAGAATGCTCTGGTTGATGAAATTAGCCATTTCATCAACCAGACTGGGAAATGTCTAAAAAAGCTAATATAAACATGTTTGCTTTAAAAATATTTGTTTTGTTATTAGTATTTTTCTTTTACATTTGAAATGTCTAAAATACTTCTCCATACTGTTCGAGACTGCACAAAAACCCTGTTTTTATTTCACGCACGTTTTAAGTAAAATATATTTTACATATCCACAGGTCATATCAGACATAGCCTGAAAAAGCCATAAAGTATAAATTACAGTTAGGCATTCTGGTACATCCGTCCGGTTTTTACCTCCCGTAGCCTTCCTCTGTTTTCATGTCATGCTTAATGAATACGTTTGTGTTTGCGGTTTTTGATAGCATGAAGTCGTGACTCATTGTGACTCAATCTCCTCTGGCAGGGCTTCCACCGGAGGCTGGCAGGCCAAGCTGAGTGGGGGTGTGTGGCGTGAGGAGGGAGGGGAGTAAACAGGGAGAGGCCAAGAGGTAGCAGCAGGCCGGGCCGGAGTTAATGGGGGATGGAGAGGGGAGCGGAAGGATGTGGCGAGTGTTTTGCAACAGGAGGGGGAAGAGGTCAGCTGCAGGAACTCGGAAGTGAAGCTGGATCACTGACAAATAAGCCAAAATTCGCCCACACACAAACACATGCGCACACACATAGCCACTATCAACTGGTTTATATAGAGTGGCTGCCACAGGAGACACCACTCGGAAGCTATACGAAGCCACAGGCAATAATTGTGGATCACTTGGGGCACAGGGGGAGAGACTTCTGAGAGCTCAATATGATATGATAATAAAAACTGAAAATGTGATCCAAACTGTGCAAGACCGCAACGTTTTGGCGACACATTACACAAGGAAACACTTTGAGCAATATAAACTTTGTCTGATAACAAAAAGAACAGTAAGCAGAACATCAGACGCGAGCATCCAGTCAATGATTATCATCTTCACTAGCTGTAAAATCATAACCCAGCGTTAAATGCAACAGGTGTCATGGGACACAGGGACATAATTATAGAATAATTGCTTTATTACACAAGATGGCAGAGGAGAGTCCAGATAAATCTTTTGACTGACACAGAGTTATCAGAAAAAATGTGCTGAACAGTGAACAGCTGTATGCAATATTTCAGGTTAGTTTCCTTATTACCACTGGTGTAAAGTGACAAAGACTAACCACATAAAGCATGTCATCTCACTTGTTTTTTTTCTCTCTTTCTCTTTCTTTTTTCCTTTGTTAGATGCAGAAACTACAGTAGAGCAAGTTGTGAACAAGTTTGGAAAAATAATGTTTAATCTGATCCCAGAGAAACAGTCCCTCCTCCACATGTTGCTGCACTCTGCCATTCAGCTGCATGAAAGAAAACTACCACAATGTTCCCTTGCTTACAAGACAGAAGGATTCAGCAGTTTGGTAACAATTCTAGCAGATATAACGTAGAAGTTAATAGAGCAAGTTTTTTTTCAAATGTATGTGTATTTTTGACCTTTGAAGCTGAAAGATAGGGTCCACCACCCTGTTTCTGTCAGCCTCCAGGTGCTGTCTCAGTCCTTCAATGGACATTAAAAAGGTGTGACAACCACAACCATTAGTGCTTAATATCTTAATGGGCCAGTAACACAAAATTTTTAAAGCTCGCCCCACAGACACTGCATGCTTGAAAAGATGTGTGAGTGAAATTTTTAAGGGAAAGAAAAGTGAAAATCTTTCTGTGCATCATTGCGAAAATTCAAGTCTTCACAAATAGGTCAAAAGGATATTAACCTGCAAGTTATACATTTCCATTCTTACCGATAGCTGTTTAGATGTTTACAGTAAAGTTGGTTTTAACACAATACAACAAAAATGAAAAAATTTAATAAAATCTGATCCTTGTTATATTTTTGGTTTCCATGAGATAGTCGTCATCAACACAACTGTTCAGAAGTACCGAATGATCAACACCTTCCTCTTATTTAATTTAGCAATGGAACAGTACTCAGCTGTTTAAAGTCTGACTCAACTAATTCTTCCAGCAGGACATGTCAGCAGCGTGTTGGGAGCCTGAGTCACAACTCGAGAAAACCAAATTAGTGGGAACAACGGTTTGTCTTGCCACTCACTGCCTCTTCGTGTTCCTTCCAACAGTCGTAGTCTGTCGCCATTGCGATACTGGCGTAGCAAAGGCCGGCCTCTTTGGCGAGGACCACCTCCGGCATGGTGGTCATGTTGATGACGTCAGCGCCCCACTGTCTGAACATCAGGCTTTCTGCCCGCGAGGAGAAGCGGGGTCCTTCAATGGTCAGCATGGTCCCTCGCACATGACACTTGACACCCAGACTACGCGCCACCTCCATCAGAACCTGTTACAGATAACAGAGCACTTAAGAAAACTGGCTGTTTATGAAGCATTATTGACCTCTGGAAAGGAGAACAGCTCACAGGTAACAGTCGTCCCTCTCTGGCATTGCCACCTGCTGGTGTGGCAAATATTCTTAGACAGTAATCCCAAACTTACATCTACAGTTATGTCAAAAATATCCACACACACAACAAATTTTGATTTCCACTCATCTTTTTACCAACCAAGGTAATTTTACCAACATGTCTCTGATGTTGCTGAGTGGCCTAGTCAGAGTCCTGACCTGACTCTGACAGAAAATCTGTGGAGGGAGTTAAACATTAGGGTGATGGCAAGGAGCTCTACCGGCTTTCAGGTCCTGAAGCCAGTCATCAGAAATAATTTCAAAATACTAGTTGAAACATGCAAAAATGATAGTATTCAATAATAAGAAAGGTTTGATTATGAAGAAAGGCATGAATAATTTTAGTTTTTAAATTTGTCACTCCTTTTATATACATTTCATAATCTTTTTTTTGAGATGCCTGATTATCATAGAAACGTTTTGGTTGAGGGAACATTTTTAATTTAATCTGCCAGGGGTATGAATAATTTTGGTCTTAATTCTGGATGCCCATGATTTCAGAATTAAGCAGTAATGCAGCTAGAGTTCAAGTCACCAGCACAGAGGTTCTAATGATATTTATGATGATAACAGTATCCAGCAATCCTCATCCTTCTGGGGAGAGGAAGAGTACACCAATAGTCCATCACAAACAAACCACAAACAACCATGCACCCACACGCACACGTGAACACTCGCACCTAATTCTTTTTTAAAAAGTGCATTTTTCTGCTTCAGTCAAGATGTTTTATTTTAGCCTGGCCCCAGAATCACACTGCAGTGTCAGGTGACCAGCACATCATACCTTCTTTTTTTTTTTAATCAACTCACCTCTCTGGTTTTGTTGCAAAAAGGCTCAGCCATGGGGATGTGACAGACCCCCGGTGGGCTGGTGGGCTGCCCGTCATACAGCGTCTGAGGCCTCTTGGTCGTCCTAGAGAGGAGAGACTCAAACCAATTTACAAATGCTGTTGCAAATTTATGCCAAAATCAAGATCAACCATATCAAAGTGGAACATCTTACATTAGAACAAAAGATCTCTTAAAAATGATTGTCAATTTGAAGAGTAATCTGAATAGCATATCAGGAATGCATGTGATAATGTTGGGGAAGGTTACCGTGATAATATTCCGATAACATTACAAATAACCAGGTGCTTAATTTTACAAAGTTAATGTTGCTTTTATTTGGGTTTACTGCAGAAAGCAAACAGCACGGTGTCTATTTAAGAAGCTAATATTTAATCCAGTTTTTTGCAATATGTATTTTTGCACAAATGAATCCTCCAAAGTTGATAAATGCATTGAGAACCACACATCAACAACAATGTGCATTGAGTGGTTTCTACACTGTACAATTGTACAGTCTGTTACAACACTGATGCACTGCTTTTCTCATCTATCCAGGACAATAAAAGTGTAGTGGCAGAAAAGCAGCAGTTTTTAAAAAAACAACAACAACAAAACAAGTGTCCTCTGTGCCGGCTGACATTGTGAGTCAGCCGGAGCTCCATCCCGTTTCCAGTGAGCTCGAAATGCAGACAAATGGTGGCAAGCACACAAATAACCTATTGACTTCTCCCAGCGAGCCGAGAACATCAGGCCTTCTGTGGTTCCCTGAAGCCTTCCAGCTTGGTTCTTTGTCATGAATTCCATGAGCTGCGGGGTCAGTGAAGGTGAAGGAAGAATACATTTTGTTCTCCTCATGTCTTACACAGCATGAAAACATGTTCAGATTTTTATATGGCATTCTTTTTCATGGGTTTGATACCTCAAGAAAGGAATACTAAATGAAAGGTCTACAGTAGGGCTGACTGAAAGTGCCTTCCTCTTGCTTTCTTGTGTTTTCTCAGAAATCAGAGTCGTAGCATAATTATCTTAGACATCCAAAGTATGAACACCTCTGATGCCCTGCCCTCGTCTGTTACTCATAACCGTGGCATTGGTTGATTAATGGCAGCCTTTAAATACTTTGTGAAAGCTTTGCGAAGCTTACCGTCAAAAGCAACGATTTACATGGGACAAAGCATGAGCCAAGAACAACGCCTGATTGTATCAAGAAAAACAAGTTATCCTTGGCCTTGCAGTTCGTTTGTATTTAAAGTGTATTTTCCACATTGCATATTTTTTTTAAATATGTCATATATTCCTGATACAATCACAAGGAATTAGCAATACAAGACAAGCACGACTGAAAGGTAGCCAAAAATTTACATTTACGTGTTTGAATGTTAAGAATATTATTGAGAGGTTGTGATGACTTATTTGAACCACTCTTTTTGCAGAATACAATGAGGAGTCAAAAATAAGAATTGGTTCCATATTTTTTTTATTTATTATATTTTTAATTATGAAGACATGTTGTGCATATCTGAAACTTCTCATTATTCCTGTGAGACAGCAGCCGTTAAACATGTACGACAAGTACATTTAATTTTCTAAAAATGCTGCCCAGCCAGTTTGGAGCTGAACGTTAGCTATTTAATCAATCGCAAAGATCTGTGGCTGTCACCTGTACAGAGAAAATGGAAGCAAAGACAAAGTTGAGATTTAGATTTAAAGGAACACAGGACGTTGGTACAAACGCATCTGTTTATTAAATGTTCAGCTTCTGCATGATGAGTTAATGAGATGGACTGAACTAACGAGATGCAATCACATGCAGTCGGACAAGTCTGAGCAAGTCCCAGTGTTCAACTTCCTCATTTCGGATGAATAAGTCATGATGAGGATAGTTCATCTGGTTCCGCAAAACACAACAAAACCACCGGCTGAAATGTTGGAGAGCAGGTTATTAAGATCTGCTTGACTCGCCTTGTGCCAACTCACGGGTCACAATGGTCATGATTCAAATACGAACTCGGAAAATGCACAGCCATGTCTTGAAGATGGCATGCTCTCATCTAAACTGGCTGTCTTTTCAATGTATGGGGAAAAAAAAAAAAAAAAGAATAGCGGAGCGTTCGCCTCCAGGGGAGAAACAGCTGAGGAAGAAATTCTTACCCACAAGACAAAGATCTTTATTTTTTACAATCAGTCGCAGCAATCTGAACATGTGAGACAAAACACCTGAAGAAGAGAAGCGATAAATGCCTGAGTATTCCATCATCATTTTTCTTTTATTCACATTTTATTATTAATGTTTTCTAAAAAACCTCAGAGTCCTTCCTAAAAGCAAACATGTTAATACCGGGACTGCGTAAAATCAGAAAAACTCACATCTAGACTATTTTACTTAATCACAACGTCCCACCACTCAGCCAAAAATATTAGCATCTATGCTTTCATTTGCTGTGTTGCTGTAAAGTATCTCAAAATTAAATTACACACGGACAGACTTCACTTACTAGTCATAGTAAGGAACTTGATCCCCTAAATCACATGTGTCAAACTCAAGGCCCGGGGTCCAAATATGGCCTGCCGTAGCTTCTTATGTGACACCTAGACTCCAAATTACATAAATAACTCCCAGTTTTTCACAAATCTACAAAATTCACACAAAATCAACAAATCTCCACATTTTTTTCTGATTTTACTGCAAATTTTCCTAAAATTGGTTAAAAACATTGAGTCATAAAAAGTCACATTTAACATCACACATTAGCGCAAACATCTTAAAAATTTCTAACAAACATTTCTAAATTGGCATCACAGAACATGCAATTCTGATTTAAAAAAAAAAAAAAAATCACTAAACCAGTCACAAAGTCCTAAAGGAACAGCTATTAATTGATATTTTAACCATTTAATTGATTTTTATTAATGTATTGTAGCACAACCTGCCCTTTAAGAACATTCAGATTTTTGATGCGGCCCAAAATGAAAATGAGTATGACACCCCTCTCGTAGACGTTCAACAAACACGGACATTTCACCCTCCTTTTAACTAACTGCCAAACCAAACACACAGACCACGTAGACGTTAAACAGGTTTGGCAAATTACTAATCAACTTATTGTGTATAAACACTCAATGTGAACTGACAGCAGAAATTCTCATGGAAGAACAAAATCTCACTGAATGAATGCCCAGACTAATGGAAAAAAGACAAAACACAGGAATATATAGAAGTATCTCTCCCAAAAGTTAAGACAATTATTTTAGTAGTGTCTTCGCTGCAATATCACGCTTTCAATTTCTTTACGTTTTCACTTTCACTTCAGCAAACTGCTACAAAAATTACTCTGGAGAAGTCTTCAGTTTTTTTCCCCCTCACAATACAGAGCAGAAGGCAAACACTGCTTTTCTCATATCACACCAAACATTATGAAAAAAATCCTTCTTCCTTCCTGAGACGGATATCCGAACACTTTGAAAGTTAACACAGATTCTGCTCTATCGTGATCCTGGTCTCTAAACAAAACATCAGCTGATGTCAAGTCAAAGGGGTTCATTCATAAACAAGTACACCCGGTTAGTTAGTCACACTTCATTTGTTATACTTCATATCATATTTGTGTGTAAAATCAGTGCTTGAAAAGAATCAGAGTTGGTTTAGAAAAAATATTTAAACATATGACCCAATTATACTAAATTTGGCTTAAATAATTTAACATATTGACCGTTACTTTAATACCCAGAACTTTTTTATTGTTGTTTTATATTCTAAATAAGCTGATGTTCTTATCGCTTTGAATATTATACAGGTTTTGCTTTTCTTCTCTTTATAAAGTGACTTGTGGAACAAGCTCATCTCACCTAGTTGCTTGGTCAGGCCATCTGCAGAGGTAGCCAGCCTGTGTACCTACCGGTAGTTATTATTTATCATCATTATTTACTTTGTTGCTATAAATAACATAGTATTTACAGCAACACATTCTTAGTGACATCAGCTTCTGGTGTCAACAAGAAGCTGGTACCAGCTACTTGTTGACACCAGCAACAAGAAGCTGGTTCTTAGTGACTTCAGCTTCTGGCGCCAACAATGATAATAGTAACGTCAATGCTGATGTTAAACTGGCAACCGTTATTAATGTGCGCACAATAAAAATTAGACAAAATTTCCATAGGTGTAAGATGGCAAGAATGAACATTACACAAGTGAAGTGCTGATATTTTGTGGAAGTTTGAGGTACATTGCACGTAATGGCTTAACAATATTTCTAAAATGCAAATTGGGTTTGAAACAAGTTGGCAATGGCAAACATTAACCTCCAGGAAAGCTTAGCTGTCTTGAAACCAAAACTATTTTTCAATCTTCTAATTACTTCCTACTGGTAAGCAGCTACTGTCTCGAGGAGTCAGAAAGCAGTTGATCAAAGCACATACATGGCACACATCACTGACCTGTCAATGAACTGATCTATGATGACGATGTCACCAGGCTGAATCTCTTCCCTCAGGGAGCCACAAGCTGTGGTTACCACCAGATGAGTGCAGCCCTCTTCTCTAAGAGCCCAGATATTGGCCTGGTAGTTAACATTCGACGGCATTATGGTGTGTTGTCTCCCATGTCTACATTTGGCAAAAATCACAATTTCATTTTATACATATGCACACAATATCCAACACTGGCCCTTTTCCCAAGGCATACTGTCAGCATAGGAGAGCTCACCTTGCAAGGAGCACACATTCCACATTTTTAATCTTTCCCAGTATCAAAGCATCTGAGGGCTGTTCAGGCAAAACAGAGAAATCTTTCAGAATAAACCGTGAAGTCAAAACAGCACACATGAAAGGCTTACTCTTTACACCAAAAAGTGTGCTTTGGAATAAACAACTTGCCTTTCCATATGGTGTGTCAACATAACGCTCTGTTCTTCCTTCCAGAATATCTGGATCATCAAGACCTGACCCACCAATGATTCCTATCTAAAAAGAAAACAAAGTAAAAAGTCACAAAGATATGAGATTCATTTTGAGTTCATTTTGGTGGTTGCATCGGGGTGTAATGGTTTGTCTTTGCGCTTTAATATACTTTGCATAAACAAAAAAGAACTCCACCTGCCAATGCACGTTTGTGGTGGACATTGAAAAAGATAACACAGCTCAGAGGCAGCAATGCAACCACCTATATAACCGACAGAGTAATACAAACTTAGTTTGACGACTACTTTCTTTGTCTTGCAAATTTCTGCACCACTGGCTCCATCCCAACTGTGAAATTAAAACTACACCGTGTTCCAAATTATTATGCAAATGATATTTTCTCAGATTTTCTTAAATGGTCAATGCAAATGATGGTCAGTATAATTTTCAAGTCATGAACTATTACAGTATAAACTGCAAACGGTCATTCTTTGAATGTGCAGCATTAAGTGGTCACATCTACTAAAATCAAAAGCTATTTCAATCAAAAACATCTTAACAGACTGTGTTGCATGTTAACGTAGGACCCCTTCTTTGATATCACTTGTACAATTCTTGCATTCATTGAACTGTGGAAAGTTTCTGCTTGCATTTCTTTGCAGGGTGTCAGAATACCTTCCCAGAACTGCTGTTTTGAAATGAACTGCATTCCACCCTCAGATCTTCTGCTTGAGGAAACTCCAAAGGTTCTCAATAGGGTTCAGGTCAGAGGAGGATGGTGACCACACCATGACACCAGTACAGAAAAAACATGTCCATCTTGGCCTGTGTGGTTTATGCTCAGCCTAAGTGGTTCTAGACTTCTATGGTTCCCCAAATGAGTCCTATAGAAACAAAACCAGGTTGGACACCCTGTTTCAGCCTATTTATCATACAAGATAAAGATAAAGGCCACACTTTAGATTCAATATTAACCTGCAAAAAACCCTGTACATGCACGTTAACATCACCCAAGTTGCTGACATTTCCATTAAGGCCCACTTTTCAGCATATTTACACATTCTATTTAATGTTCTGGGCCCCATATCTGAATGTTGACTGAATAGTAACAAAGAGTTAAACATCAACCCCATATGGATTATGCTCAGGCTGAATAGATGCTTAAGCAGGTCAGATTTCTGTATGAGATCCATATGGGTTGACCAAATAGATCCCAAAGTCTATCCCGATGCCCTTTGTGTGGGCAAAAAAAAGGTCTGAATAGCAGCTTTTTAAAAATGTTAATTATAAATTGCTGCAATTTCGGCAACTAGACAAACTATTAAGGTGGGCCGTCGGCATGGAGTTTGAGGAGGGTTGATCCATTGTTCGTTGCAGAGTTTGACTAGGACACAAATCCCCGTCAGTCAGTAGGCAGTGGAAACAAAACAGCATGGTGCGCTCAGGCAGCCACGTGTTGAGGTAAGGTTAAAATTCTGACGAAAATCACCCATTTTATTGCCAGAATAAAAGCCTACGAGTTCCCACGGATATGCTTAGCTACGTGCCAAAGTCAGGTTACTCTGTGAAGTAGCTTGGTTCCAATGCTAACGTCAAGACAATGTTTGTTCCTTCACTTCCAGGTTTGATATATAATTAAGATCATATGGCTTCGTCCCCTTCCTTTCAGCGAGCTCGGCCACGTCACGTTCAGCTAACGATGCTCGCAATGTAGCATGAAACAACAGTTAATACCTTTACGGGCACGGAGGACGCCATTACAGTTATCTTCCAGCAAGTAAAAGGAGAAGGAGGGTTTGGTCAAAACAGAAGAAGAAGCTTCGCCATGAACATCCGTCCGGATTATGAAGCGCCAGTATTTCTCTTCCTGCTCGGTGATTTGAAAAATAAAAGCATCGGGGGGGAAACACCATCTCCGACTGTTAGGATGTCAATTATTTCATTTACAAGCCAAATTTTGGTTATTTATCGCTTTAAAAAAGGTGAGAGGTGAAGAAGAGTCTGGAAAACGAATGAACACAGAAACTCAGTAAACGTCTGCAACTCAAATCTAACTATCTGTAATGTAAAATCTGTTTTAATACAGTAGTTATGGGTTTTTGTATGTATATGTATAGACGACTAGATCGTTGAATATCAAATGAAGGATTGCCGGACGCACCAGAATAAAGGCATCACAAATACATTTAACAAATGGCTGATGATTCACAGTTGAATGACATCCAACCTTTAAAAGCAGAAAGGAGCCCACTGATAGGTTTATTGTGTCAATTTCATGTAGTTTCAACACCACTTTTTTTTTTGTCTTTAAGACCTCTAAAAGGTCATGTCGTTTGTAAGTAAAAACAAGCGATTGTCTTTTAAAAAAAATCATAGGAATTTAAATAAATGCCAAAAATGTTTCCCAACTTCTTAAACAACTATCCTGTCCACTAGATGTCGCCGTAACCCCAGTGCCCGCAAAATCTGTGTAGGTCTTGTCCATTTTTGAGAGAAATCATTGGTACTAGAGTGCCCCCTTCTGGATGGGAGACCAAGTTAAACAAGAGGACTTCGTGTAACATCTAATCTTGTTTTAATACATTTCTGACCGCAGAAGTATGTAAAGATACAAACACCCACTGTTTCATTATTTTGAAAATACTTGATTTTTAACTTGTGCAGGAATAGATAATTCAACATAATTACTTAAATTGACTTGACAGATTTCTAACACGGGTTGAAAAAAGTTTTGACATGCTGTTTTTTCAGAATAAAAATATAAACAACTTTTATGTATTTACTCTTTTTAAATCAAGTGCCAGTAGGTATGGCAGATGTTGCATATTTATTCTGTTTCAGACAAATGCATAATGATTTAAATATGTTAATCTTTTGGGAAAGTGTCCTGAGATTACTATTTGTTGCAACATGGTGCAAAAAATAGTAAGTGCGTAATGCATCTACAAACAACTTGCTCATTATAAACATCACCAGTAAAACATTATCCACAGTAACCCATTTGAATTAATTCTTAAATTAAACTTGATAAAAAAAAAAAAAAAGTCTTTTTTGAAATCAAATTGCCATTTTAATGGTACCAACTGAATTATTGGCAGTTAAAAGATCTGTACCATAATTATAACAGAAAGACTTAAAATCCCTGAATATACAGACACCTCTACACATTGCAATATTTCAATATTTTAACAAAATAACAGCTCACGCTTGTAAAATATACAATTCAAAAATATTTACCCCTCTACCTTGTATGCATTGTCATGTAAAACTTCCTTTATAACACTTTACATGGTGGACATACCAGACAGTTTTGATACAAAATGTCATTAAAGATAATCTGTTCTGAACTGTAGAACGTACATTGTTTTTCAGACATGCATCAGTGATATATGGAATTTACTGTGAAAAAACATAGTAACAATAAAAACAAAATAACTGGACACCTGATAGTTTAAAGACGCTTCTGATGCAAAATACTTGTGGCAAGCTCTAAAATACTTAATCCATCAATGGGATTGTGAAGCTTGGTCCACTGTGGCAGGGTTTTCTCCGTCATCAGCAGCATTATCGATGAACGTATTTTCAGTAGTTCTACTAACAGGGGTGATGCTGTGATTGGCAAAAGACTCATTGTCGCTTTCAATTGTAATGACATTCGGTGAGGACTTCGCTTTGCGCTCTGAACTCTTGCTTTTTTTACTTTTCTTCTTGTGCTTCTTCTTCTTCTTATGGTGGTGCTTGTGTCGCTCACCGATGACCTCTGTGCTCCCACTCCTGCTTCTCTTCCTTGCCTTCTCTTTGGATCTTTTATGGTGCTTCTCTTTGCTTTTCTTCTTGTGTTTTGTCAATGACATGGAGTCACTTTGGCCACTTTGGGTGTTCTTGGATGGTTCTGCCAAATGTTTAGCTTTATATTTTCTTTTGCCGCCAGGCTTGTCATGATGAGATTTCCTTTCCGGCGAAGAGGAGCAGCTGCTGGAAAACGCTCTGGATCGAGACCGCCTCCTGTCTCTTCGGTGAGGCGAGTCCCTGCTGCGGCTCCTGGATTTAGAGCGCGAGAACTTGTGGCTGCTGTAATAGTAGGACCGTCTCTGTGTGTAGTGAGTTACACTACCATTCCTCTCTCGTCTATAATGGGTGTAAGACTGGTAACTGTGGTCGCTGTCCCTCCTTGCATGCATTCCATCACTTTTTGAGAAGTTTCCACAATGGGCATGAGAACTGAGAGTGTGTTGAGAAATGACTGGACTTTTGCTACAGTACTTGTGCCCTCTGCTCTTTGAGTGCCTTTTCTTTCTCTTGTGGTCTCTCTCCTTTGATTTATGTCCCTCAATAGATCTCTCCCTACTGTCAAACCTTTTATCTGTTCTTCTACCAGTTGAAGTATTGTATGTGTTTGAGTCAAGTCTTTCTTTAGAGGAGGACTGATGACGGCCATTTTTAGTTTCTCCAGCCTCACTGGAATCACTACTGTGTGAATTTGCAGGACTACAGCTGGTGAAACGAATGTGTTGCGACTGAAGAGGAGCCTCTTGGTTCTCCTCAACAGAAGAACCATCAGAGTCAGAAGACAGATGAACCAGCTCTGGAGTCCTTTCTGTTGTAGGCTTAACATAGCCCACAATAAAACAGTCATCACCTTCAGAAGATGCATAGTCTTCATTGGTGACGTCAGCATGAGCAACGTCTGTTTGGCTATAAGATTTAATTTGTGGTGGAGAAGCACCAAACATTTGCTGTTCATCTTCTGAGCTGCTTTCTGAATCCAAGTCCAGGACTGTCTGAAGGTCTTGCCTGCTGGGCTCTATTGTTGTTGAATATGAAGGCCCCGGCGTCTCATCGTCCCACAAAGACTGACTCAGAGTAGATGCAGAGTTCCCCAGAGGTTCCATCTCTGCAGAGTTTTCCTCGTCCTCTGAAATGGCGATTACTGAGGAGTTGGAGCTGCTGTGCTCATTAGAGGAGGGTGCAGGGCAATCATAAAGGGCATGTTGGTCGTAGGCCTCCATATTGAAGGGGGACTTTGCAAAATTGGTGAATTCGTGCAGAAAGTGTTCTGTCCGACCCTGCAGGAAAGGTCTGAGCTCTTCCTGGATGGCCCCGTCCTCCATATCGTAGCGTGTAATGCGTGACATGATGATATGCTGAACTATGTTGACCAAAGAGCCGTGGGCCCCGTACAGCACCATCAGTTCTCTTTTTAGCCACGGGATGAGTCTGTGTAGGCAGGCAGGATTTCTTCTATAAAATTCAGCGGATGTGTCTCTGGAGCGCCCGCCGTCTCTCACATTCCTCACCCTTACCCCCCTTCTGTACAGCTCCCTTCTGAAGTTGATCATCTCCTGCTCCCTGACATTATTCACGGCTCTGCCTTCACTTGCAGCTCTCCTCTTAGCCGCCAACCTTGTCATCATGCGGAGAATGTATCGATCCCGTCTCTGCTGGGGTAAATTTGAGGAAGCTTCAAACATTACTCCGTTATCTGGAGGCGGAGAGATTCTTCTCATCTGTCGATGAACTCCAGTGAGTGTCGTTCGGTATCGAAACCGAACACCTTCGAAATAACCAAATGAGGAATTTTCCACCTGCTGTTTCAGTTCGTATTTTTGAAAGTCCTTATCTGATTTTATGCTGTGATAAATTGAACTAAATGGCTGTTTGCACAGTGGGCACTCAGGTTTGTTCTTCGACCACTCCAGAATACAGCGGAAGCAGAATTTATGGAGGCAGCGGTCCAAGTAAGACATATTATGAAATACGTCCAAACAGATGGGGCACTTGGAGTCTGGAGACACCTCTGCAGACATCGCCTTAGAGGTTTTACGCCTCCCACCCTTTGGGCTGTGCTGTAGGGCAACCTCGATCGCTGACATGATCTGATGAGGAAAAAGGAAAGTTAGCCATTTTGAAAAATTAATAAATAAAAAAAAACAGTTATGAAACAATTTCAAAACATCACCACTGCCCTATTTTTTTTTAAGTTTGTGAAGATTTGCATGACAAAATGAAGACAACTTAGTTGGTGTTTCTCAGTGACTTTTTACTTTAACATCTTAATGGCCTTTGAACAAACATTAAAAAAATATTTTAGCAGCAGAGAGAGCATAAGTGGATCAACAATTTCAGTACAGTATTTCACATCCAAGCAGTTACCTTTACATTAGCATGATATTGTGTTGCCATAACAAAAAAAATTCTATTCAATGTTTTATCTTAGTATGCTTCACTTACTACTACTGCCTTTTATTGAATGTTCTGATGCCAATTTGGGCCTCTTAGAAAAGGTAAAAAGTGATGATCCATGATCCATGTTGCAGTTCTATGATTATATGCCAATATTAAAGCTTTCTTCTATATATATGCTAATATTAAAGCTTTCTAAAGCTGTAGCAAGCCCTTCAAATGTGGAAGAAATACTGTACATATAGTTTGATAAACAGCATTGGATTCACACGTGATCAAGTGCCGTATTATAGTGTTTACATGAAAGCCTAAATAATGATACTGCACTGTTAAAGACTTATGTCACTGGAACTGGATTTATAACAGGAAAAAAAAAAAAACTATCTGAAAACGTTAGTAGCTCAAAATTAATTTATTCCGTTTAAGACCCAAACAATTTTAAAACCACTATACCTTAACAAGGTGTGGTAAGGACTACAATCATGATTCCTTCAAAGTGTAAGAAACCATAAAGAATTAAGGGCACTAAAATTGCTAACCCCGGAGTTAGTGTGTACTCTTCTCTTGAAAACACATTTATATTACTGGGGTGGAAACTAACAGGAAACTGTTGTTTATGGATCAACTCGGTTAAAGTTAGCAGACTAGCTAAATTTAGCTACTAAGGCTAGCAGCACCACAGCTGGTTAGTTAGCCGGCTTTAGAAAAGTTGTTTATCATGTACCTGTTACTTTGTTGAACACGTATGTGGTCGAAAACCAACTATACCTTCTCTCCTTGAAGAAACTCGCTCATTCCAAGACAAACTTATCGTTAAACATTTCCTTCCTCACATTTCATAACGCAGGCTTGACAACGGGAAGACCTTCTTCTTCTTCTTCTTCTATAGCGTTTTCTGGCAGTTTACAAACTTTGCGTATTATCGCCATCAACTGGACGGAGATGTAATTCAGAAATTTATTTTTCCTATACATCAATTCTTAAAATAACTAAATTATATACATATTTATACACTCACTCACACAAATACATACATAAATACTGAATCCTCGCAGCTAATTTTCTATTTTTTAAATATTTAATGGGAAGACCTGTGTACAACTTCCGCTTTTCAAAATAAAACATAGTCCGTTCGCAATGTTTTTTAATTTCTGTTAAGCACAGCATAAAAATATTGAACATAGCCTTTTTCCAAAACCATATATCTTTCTTTTCCTGGACACTTACATTTATTTTTTTACTTTGCACACAGAAATGAATTTCTAGAATCTAAAGAACACTGACCTAAAGAACACCTACAGTAAAACATGCTGTGGGGATCCTTCAATGAAAGAAAATCCTGCAAGTGAGGAATGGATCACAACTAAATGGTGAGGGTATGTTAAAAGTTTGAAACAAAACGTTTAGGAGTTAGTAACAAAATTGGACCTGGATTATCGCTTTGACTTCCAACATGACATCCACGTCATGTTGGACATGGCTGCTGGTACAAAGCTAACTCCAGAATGCACATTATTGATAGATTTGCTCTAAACCCCGACTTCAATCCCATTGAAAATGTGCGAGGGTCAGCTGAAGATTATGATTCATCCTAAAAGACCATCAAACTTGAAGCAGCTTGACCCTACAGGTTGTCATCCAACAAAAATAAAAACACAAAATGACTAATAGCGTCAAGGGTTTTATTAAATTAATTAGTTTCTGCGTTCAAAGAAAAACACAACTCTCATTTATAAATGTAGAATGCTTAAAAAAGGTGTTTGAAATTTTTTGGAAAAAAATAAATATTTTTAAATAAAATTTTGTCCTTGACTATGTTCAAAGCATGACTTCAAACATGCCCTGATTTAGATTACATCTAATCAACAAAGGAAAAGCAGCTTTGACTACCTATGTAAAATTTACACATTATATCATGAGCATTTCCATCTGAACATCATAAACCAGTTTGTTTTCCTAAAGTTTGTGCTGCAGATATTCATGTTGCCGTATGGATTCATCACTGAGAATAACATCCAATCCCCAAACACGTTTTCAAAATTCACATCTCCAATTATTTCCAGACCTTATCTTGGTGAGTTTTATGAATAGACACAACTGCCATTTGACAGAGGAGCAACCAGTAAATCAGAAATCAGCAAATATTTCTGGTTAAAAGTATTTCTCTACAAACATTAGAGCCATGTTCTTGTGCATTAAGTACACAGTTTATTTTTAGAATGTACAGTTTTTTTTTACAACACAAACTCAAGAAAATTAATGAAATATTTCAGGTTCAGTGATGGCCATGTGTTTCAGGGAGACCAGGAAGAACTTCACCCGTCTCAACAATGGTGTCACCCTGAGAACAAAAAAACAACTTAGAGAGCAGGTCTATGACATTAAAGTTAACTAAAGAAAGGTATAAACCTTTATCATTACATAAAAATACAAGTAACAGATTCAAAATTTATTTAAAATAAATTTTACAAAAAAAACACTCACAGGGAAAAGCCTGGGTTTTAGGTTCACAATGCCATAAGGTCTTTGCTGTGAAGAAAAATTACACCATTGTTTAGTCCCTCCTGATCAGATAAGCTTTGATCCTCTTATTGGTAACAATTATTTTTCTAAATATTAAGGACAAGAAATGCAGACAGACAGTTCCTTTGTTACAATTACATTGAATTATGTAAATGTAATTAAATGTAATTTTCTCTTTTGTGTCTCTGGCCTGTACATTACCAATACTGTCCTGAAGCACCTGCTTTTTGACATAAGGTTCTGTTTCTGCACTTTAATTTGCAACAGAGAGTTAATTCTGACAGCCTTACATCACTAATATGAGATTTGCACCACTCTTGAGTATTTGTGTTAGTAATTTTTGGTATTTATGGATTTCCAGTGATACAAAAAAAGAAAGCTCTGTAACTTAGACACATAATTGCTTTACTTCACTCAGATATCATTACTAAAGCAATTACATTTAACTGATGTAAAAAGTGTGGTGTTTTTTTTAAATTATTTTCACATAAATACCTAAGTTGGTTTAAAAAAAAAAAACAACTATGCAAACTGTACAAAGTATTCAGACCCTAAACATTAATTGGAAATCGGGAAAAAATTTCACACTTCTACGTAACGCATCTATTTTATCACATTTGGCAAAAAAAACAAAAACAACCTGTTAACTCCATTTTTTAAATTAATGTCACTGCTTCTTGTAGCAAGCAATTCTCCTGATAATACTTCAAATGTGATGATTTTGTGGCTCCAGTGAAAAAGAAGAATGTGTAATTCTTCCTATGAAAACCTACATTATTTAACATTTTCCAGAAAAGTTTAACTTTGAAGCTATATCTTCTTTCTTTGGGTGACTGCAACAAAATGGGTTTGTTTCCATATACTGATATGAGTATTTTCTTCCCTAATTGCATGTCCAATTAAAAAAAACAAAACAAAAAACAAAAAAAAACACAAAATGCCACCATTTGTGTGAACTTACAGCAGCGTGGTATTTCACATAGTAGTGGGCAAGCCAGGCAGGTATCAGCAGCCGTGTTAATGTGAAAACACCACCTTTGTACACCTTGTAGGTCTGCAAATACAGAAATGAATCAGTATTAAATAAATAAATATTTTGTTTTTAAAAAATAAAAAAAAAAAAAGGTAAAAAAAAAAATTTTAGTTGACAAATAGTGACCATTTTTTCTCAACTCAAGGATTAAGCTGGCCAGTAAGGCTGCAAAGGTATTTAAGTGCGGTCATCAAATGGTTACATGGAACATATTGAAATTGAAAGCATCTTCATAACAAAAACCTTTAGAAGACTTAAAGACTTTTAGTTGCTATATAAATTATTCAACCCCTCTATTTAAATTAGATTTTAAGGCAAAAAATAAAATGAGGACAAATTGAATTGTTTAACACCATAATTATTACAAGTAGTTTCTTCAAGTTAAACATAAAATGTCTACAGCTGCTTCAAAAGTATTCAACCCCTTGAAGACAACCATCTTTAGCACTTAGTAAGATGCTATATTGCTGTCATGACCTGCTGCAAATGTCCTTCATGATCAGACACCGGCTCCTGCCAGCCTTTCTGAGGAATCTCGTCCCACTTCTCAAGAGCAGACGCTTCTAATTCATGAATACTGTTAGGTTTGAATGCTGCATCCAAATTCTTCAGATACCACCTCAAATTTTTAATTGTGTTAGCTGACCACAATTGTCATTCAAAAACTTTGAGATTTGCTTAGGATCAATGTCCTCCTGCCTGGGGGTGCAATTAATCAGTCAAATTTTATTTGTATGGCACATTTCAGCAGCAATGCATTTCAAAGTGCTTTACATCATAAACACAAAGTCATGCAACATAGAATCAACAATCAAAACATTACATTAAGTCAAATGCCATCATTAAATTCGTAATTGATTACGTTTCAAATACAACTCTAAACAGGTGGGTTGTAGTTGAGATTTAAAGGAAGTCAGTGTTTCAGCTGTTTTACAGTTTTCTGGAAGTTTGTTCCAGATTTGTGGTGCATAGAAGCTCCTCGTTTGGTTCTGATTCTGGTTCTGGGGATGCAGAGCAGACCAGAACATGAAGACCTGAGGGGTCTGAAAGGTTGATACAACAGCAGATCTTTAATGTATTGAGGTGCTAAGCCGTTCAGTGATTTATAAACTAACAACAGCATTTTAAAATCTATTCTTTAAGCTACAGGGAGCCAGTGTAGGAACTTTAAAGTTTAGTCCTCCAGAGACATCCAAACTTCAACTTCCCCACTCACTCCATGATGTTTTCTCTCAGGATTTACCGAGTAAATTTAGTGAATCAATCTTTATGCTCCACATCCTCTACATGCTGCAGGTCTCCAGAACCACAAAAATGAGGGTATTTTCAGCTTATGCTTACCATAATTCTTCTACGACGGTTTCTCCAATGTTTAACAGGTTGAAAATGTTTAAGACCGCACTAATCATTAAAAGTATGATGTGTTGACCTTGGATAAACTTATTGTAGCGTTGTTTTTAATTCAACCATTTAAAATGTTCCTGTGTGATTTTTATTTATGAACTTAGAGAAGTTAGATTTACAGAATTAGCAGAGAAGACTCAATCATCTTAACAGTCAGAGTAGCTTTATCTCCACAGGGGGTATGATTTACTTCTACATACATTTTACTCTGCTTGCTGGTGAACTTCAATGAAAGAATTAATATTCTGGGTACTGCAAATACAGTAATTACAATTGCTCAAACTGTGATCTGAAATTTAATTAAACTGATAAACTACTGAAGATGTAGCAGTTGGTATTGCATTGTAAACAATGGCCTATATACAAACCGCTGTTTTCATTAGATACTTTAAGCCTAACTAAATAATTTTCGCACCACAACATATTGTAAGTTTAATGAAGCGCACATTTATCTCAATGCAGCTGTATCTCAGTTCCGATCACATTTAATACAACGTGTTGTTGTGTTTTCATGACTCACATAAAGCCTCCACAGGCTCTTCGGCTCCAGAAACCCGGCCCAGAACTTAGCGACAGGCCCGAGAGGTTTGGGCTGCAGCACTGGCTCCCTGTGACTGAGCTCCTGGTCCTTGAGCCACTGCCTCCGGAGCTTCACCAGCTGCTGGAAGCGCAGCTTCTCGTCTGGTGTGTAGCCAGACATTATTATTCTTGAACGTTCAACCTCATCAGACCTACAATGACACCATGGAGGACACTTCCCTTAGCAGACAAGAGTAGCCGGAAGTGCTACAAGAAGAAACTGACACAATTTAAGAGTTCGACTAATCTGAGAGCGACATCTACTGGACAACAATAGGAAGGAAACCGGTAGCGGGATACAGGATGGGAGACGGGAGAGAAAAGCTTTTGCGAGGAATGGGTCTATATGCCCCTGGTTTTCTAAAAAAACAAAATACACCAAAATGTAATAATAATAATAATAATAATAATAATAATAAATCTTAGCAATACTTTACAAGTAAATGCTGCATGAATTTAGGTGAAGGTCTTTGGAACTGTTGTGCTGTTTTTTATATTATTAATTTTAGCCACTAGATGGCACCAGAAGCAATAATTCTGACAAAAAAAAGAGAATAATATTCCATATTTTAACGGAACCCACCTAAAACTCGGGATTTATTTCAAGTAACATATAGAACATTTTATTAGGAAGTTAATTTTCAAGAGACATACGTGACTTTTAATGGTTCTGTGCATCACACATTAATTTCTATGCGTATGAAAGACACTTCATTTGTTCTTTTTTTTTTTTTTTTTTTCCATTTTTGTTGTTATTGTTTGTGTGTGTGTGTATCTGGGAGTATTTTATTTGACCGTCACTCGCTGCATAAAATGGATTATTTTATTCAATTCAAATTGACATGCTAATATCTGAAATAGTGAACATTTCCCCTTTTCGATCAGTTAAGATGATCCAAATTCTTTATATTTTCTAAATGAGAGAATAATGTGACAGAGAATTGTCTGGATAAGTATTTTCTTCATTCTATCCACATCCAGAAATGTACACGTTTTCAGTATTTGGTAGATCTTCCATTTGAACTGTATGACTTCGTTTTAGGCGTCGTTCCATAACCTTCTCCCAGTAGTTTACTACAATATTCTGTTCGTAATTTTAGAAATAGTTAGGTTAAAAGGGAACAATAATTTTCCACCAGCCATAAATTGATAAAACATAAAATAAAAATAAACATACATAAAGAGTGGTTCTTTTACTTTGAAAGTAGTCGGAAATAGTCATATGACGTCTGTCCTCCCCGTTACTTTTAGCATCATGTCTTTAATTAGCTAACGCTTCCTTATTTTTGGGATTGAAGCTCAATAAAAATAATAATAATAATAATAAAAAAAAAAACACCACACAATTTGCAAATGTTTCTCGACTTAGATTTGATCACTTTATAAAGGTAAGTGTCGTTTAAAACGCATGTTTTCGTCGGCTCGACGTTAAGGCTAGCCATTTTGTGTAATTAACCTTGGCCGGCTTTTGTCAGGATGGTTTAATTATCATTAAACGGCGACAAGTAAAACGTTAGATGACAACTGAACTTTCAAGTTGCTGTTAATGTTAGTTATAGGTCTAAGCTCATCTTCTGGTCAGTTAAATCTTATCTTTAGAAACAGCTAGCGCTGTCATGTGAGCTAAGCGATAACAGTGAAAACCTGCATTGCACAAGCTTGAATTTCGACTCGCATGTGGTAACAACAAGGAGAAAAAATTACGTTAATACCATTAAAACTGTTGCCATAGTTTTCGTGGACTAGATAAAGAAGTCAAATAAGTTTTTTAAAACTAATGGTCACAACACACATGATGGCATAGAGGTGCATCTCAATAAGTTAGTCTATTATTTAAATAAATATTTCTGTTAACTGTGATGATTTTCTGCGTACACCCAATGAAAACACACCATTTAAGATTAGACGATTACATCAGACCAATTAACTCCATTTATTAGACATAAATATGGGCTTCATGAGTATTAGGTCCAATTCCTACAAGCCAAATTGCAACGCATATTCTAATTTCCTCAGATGTGCTAAAGCTTTCTGCAACACTGGTACAACTATCAGTGTATCTGCTTGGAGAGTGATGTTTACATGTGTTATTTAGGATGCATTTTGTGTTTCACTTTAATTGTTTTTTAACTATATGGACAAATTAGTCTGAGATAAATTGAATCTAATGTGTCTTTATTTGTCTCGGATTATTTTTTGGTTTTTTTTCTTTTTTCAGGACAGTCCCAGTCTTTGGATGGAGTCATTTCCCAGCTTCTCGCTATTTTCTATAATCATACAAAGGGTCCTCAGGTTTCAGGATTCAGGTCATAGTGCAACAAAGTTGCAGAAGAATGGTCAAATATTTTTGTAGCTCCACAGACATAAAGAGCACATGGGACCATGTTGTCTCTGCCTTTTGGCAGAGATACCCCAATCCTTTCAGGTAGTGAAACTCTTTTCGTTGTCTCTTATATCAAGCCATATTGTTGAAACATATTTGGAGGATATGAAAAGTGAAAAAGAAATTTTGTGATGTGGTGCAAATATTTTTTTTTTTTACCTAAAAATAAAGCTTTGTTACTGTTAACTTGTTAGAATGCATTTAAGTCGGACTAAAATATCCACTCTGGGAAACTGGTTTATTATGATAATCAGCCTTTAGAGAATTTGCAACAGATGGCACCTTTGTGTTTAAAATAAATGCACAGCATTTTTAAAATATCATTAAAATGTGCAAAAGATGTCTGGCGTTTATAATAAATGATGAGGCAAATTTTAAATGAATCAATAAAAACACCTTCCAAAGTCCATTTTTAATATGTGACACATGACTCTGACTGTGTGCATTGCTCTAAAGGAGAAAAACAACCTCAGTCATGATTAGAAAAGAGAACTGAAAAAAAGTCACCAGAGAAGTGAAACTAGGCTCAGTCTGTTCAAATTCTCTGAAGGGTTATCTGCGTTTTACCTCTGGCTGCCCCGGCCAGTGTTTGCAACATGTTGCATATAAGAACAGTGAAATGTGCTCAGTGATGACTGTCAAAAAACCCCCAAAAAACAATCAAAATCTAGACAAAAAGTTTTCATCCTGAATTAAAGTTATTTGATATCAGACTCAGGAACATTAATTAAAAGTCTAGTTGTTGAGTTGGTTAAATGAAGACCAAACATAAACAAATAAATTAGCGTAAATATAAGGTCAATCAATGTCAAGGCCACTCTCTTGACTCACTGCAAAAGTTAATTTCAATCATTAAGATAAAATACATTTGTGTCATTTGTTGTGGCCATTTGGGAACTTTGTAAGTCTCGTTAAAAGAAAGAACGGTCCAATCACTGAGCCTTAGGAGACCCTGAGATGAAACTTTTAGCATATAGAAATCTATATTCTCCACAGCAATGTCAGTGTTTTAGATCTAAAAAAATATATATATACATGGATCATGTTGTTTAGTATCACAAAGATGATTCTGCCAAGGATATTCTTTTTTTATACCTTAGTAAAATGCTTTGTCAAAGAAACAGAACTGTAGTCTCTGTTTTCTGACTTGGCTTTATCAGGAAAGGGATTAGCTTAAAGTGATAACAAAGCCTTCATAAAATCCTTCACCACCACTGTGTATACGCAATACAAAGTCTCAAAGGTGTAAAAAATACTGAGCACCCAGTGCTAAAGTGACTGTCTCCCAGCACCCATGTTCTCACTGAGGACGTTGTGTACCGGGAGGTGACCACGGACCACCGGCTCCTCTCCAGACGCCTGCTGATGAAGACCAATCGGCTGCCTCGCTGGGCAGAGCGGTTCTTCCCTGCCGGCATGTCTCGCTACGTCTACATCCTGGAGGACTCCATTCTGGACCCGGTCAACAGAAGCTTGACCACCTACACATGGAACCTAAATCACACGACTCTCATGGTGAGGTTGAAAGCAAAAGGAAAGCAGAAAAATATACTGTCATATGTAAAACATTTTAGCTTAGAATCTAGTGTTAGTGAATTTTTCACTAACACTAGATTAGTTCTAATGAGTGGGCACACTTTTCTCTCTCTCTCCTGGTTCAGTCTGTGGAGGAGCGTTGTGTTTTCTTAGATTCAGCGGAGCAGCCAGCAACCACACAGCTAAAACGGGAAGCATGGATATCTTCAAGCATTTTTGGCTTCTCCAAACCCATTCAGGTACATCTACTTGCAGTTCACTTCAATAAGCCCACCTGTGCAAACCTTTGGATTGGTTTCCAGACGGCTCTTTTAACTCTTGTTTCTTGTGACATGTGCAGACAGGCTATTTTGAGTTCTGCCAAGGTGTTTAGAAGTAGCCAAGAGGCCGATTGTATGTTTGGAGAAGCTGCAAAACTCCTCTACTTAGGCGGGGAGAATCAGTAGACAGAGCAGCTGTTAAGCAAATAGCATTTTATAAAGAGAAGCCATTGTTGAATGGAAGTCTGGAAATCTCATTTGCAGTTTGGATTTGTAACATTAGAAAGTATTAAAAAGTTTAAGGGGTCATGAATAACATCCCTAGTCACTGTTTGTAATTTAGTTCACCTGTCAAGGGGAGTTTATTAATTATCAAATGTTTAATCATTTGGTCTATTACTTTAAGGGTGCTGTAGAGAACATTTCAAATCAAAGTGCTTTGCGTGATGAAAACAAAACAGAAATATACTGCATTGACATGAAGGAAAGCGATGAAAAGTCTAAAGACTGAAATGAATGATGTTTGCGTTGGTGTAATAAGTGGAACAGTCAAAGGCAACTCTGATAAGCAAATGGGGTTTCAGCTTCAATTTAATGGAAGTCAGTGTTCCAGCAGTTTTTCAGTTTTCTGGATGTTTTTTCCAAATTAGTGCAGCATAAAAACTGAGTGCTGCTTCTCCATATTGCAGAGTATTTTAAAATCATAGATCTGGAATTTTAATGTAACGACAACAGGGCTTTAATGTATCTTGGTGCTAAGCCATTCAGTGATTTCTAAACTAAGTATTTTAATGTCTGTCCTCTGGGTCACAGGGAGCCAGTGAAAGAACGTTAGGACTGGGTGATGTGCTTTATCTTCCTGGTTTTAGTGAAAACGCGAGCAGCAGCGTTCTGGATCAGCTGCAGCTGGGTGACACTTCAGATAGACCTTTGAAGACACTGTTGCTGTAAAACAACTAAAGATAAATGCAAGATCTTGTTGGGATATTAGACCTTCAGTCTAAACAGTACTAAAACCATTAACTGTAATTAAAATCATAATATTCCAGACTTTATTAAACATCTCCACTCAGACAGAGACACATAGGAGAGTGCTTCTGTTGTCATTAAATGACCATTTCCTGTTGTGTACTTCCCCAGGAGTTTGGATTGGCCCGCTTCAAGAGCAACCAGGTGAAGGCCATGAAGGGGCTGGAATATGCTCTGTCCAATCTGGAGGGTGTGTATGCTATGTTTGAGCTTCAGATGAGGGCAAGGTGAAGTGTAATGTCTTATTAATATATGCTTAAATAACCAAAGATTAAAGAAACGTCTTCTGTTGTTCCTGCTCCGACAAAAGTAAAAAGTTTGCAGGCCTGACATAAAAGAAGACAAAGACACTTTTGAGAAAGAAAACCATAAACCGTTCTGTTAGAAACAAATGTAATCTGCTATTAACAGTTGGCTGCTTGCTTTGATCTGTCACAGTGTAGCTTGCGCGGTCTGGTAGACTTGTCCTCCAAACTGCGCTGTGCTGATGCAGCAGCGTATTGTTGTCTAAAAGGGAGTTCTCCCACTGTTGTGATTCTGTTTTATTGCCCCATTGTTGATGGCTCTGCAGGACTGGGCATCAGGCTGAGCGTTGGGGTGAGTATGTTGGGGTGGGTGGCGGGGTGGCATCAGTTTGACACTCTTGGCCTCTGCCCATGGCTGTCACATGAGCCTGCAACAATAGATAGAGTAGTGGAGGTACTGACACCCCCATTCTTCTGGGAAAATATTACCAGTTAGAGCAACAATGTCTTTATGTGGTCCTCAAAACGGCAATAAAGTGTCTGTTTTGATGCAGTATGGATAACCTAGCATTACTTCCAGCAGTTACAATTTGTGGAAAATTGCCTGCATCCATTATTATTTATAATTCAATTTTGTTTGTCGCAAGCAAAAACTCTAGCGGCATGTAAATGTTAAAATAAGCTGAAAATGCATGATCAGAGCATGTGCATTGCTTCCACATCTCAGACTAAAAGGCCCAAATAAAGTCATTGTTATTTAGTACATTTTGATCTGAAGCTTGTGGTTTGTATTTGTACTTTTTCTGTTACTGTAGACTGTCAGTAAGTCACATAGCCTAGAAACACACTGAGTTTTGGTCCTTTTTATATATTGTAGTCATTTGGTTGATTGTGGGTATTTTTTAAATTCAGAGCCAAATTTGAGGGAAAGTGGTGAAGTGTAATGTGTGCGAAGGATTTCAGAAAATTTGCATGGGGTTTTCCGAGGTGTTTTTCCGCTGTCATTAGCTCCACATAAAAACAGACTGCTTTTAATTTTCTGCCTTACACATGTCGCTGCACGTCGCGTTTCTGTCTTGTTGTTGACAAACTGTCACTGCTGCCAGCATCAGTTGTTTGAGAAGCCTGGAGGAATTTACTTCCACATGCAGAGATTTTAACTCTTGAACTTTTTCACATTTTGTCCAAGTTGTAAAGAAGGTTGAAGCAAAGTTAGGTTATAAAAATATCCCAACGTCATCCAGTAATTGGAAGAGCACAGCACAACTGCACTCTTAGCAACATTAGACAGTGAGAGCGCTCATCTGAGAAGCAACCATCGGTTTTGATTCATTGTAGGTCTGGACGAGCTGCAGAGCCCCACAGCTCCTGTAGAGAATATGGCAAACGTGTGAGAGAAGGTGCGTTACTCTGAACGCAAAACTGAACCCTCTCTCTTGCATTCAACATGCATGGTGCAAAACTAAAACCCCATCCTGAATGCTCTGACTCCATGGAGCAGCAGGTGGGGGCCGCTTCTTTCAGCAGCGACAGGGAATCTGCTCAGATTTAAAAGGATGATAGACGGCAGGCAGAGACTTGCCTACAAAAATACTCGCAGGTTTAATCGGTGTGACATGTGGTTCAAGATTAAAATGCACACCACACTTTTCAGATTTTTTTAACTGCAAAAACAAGAAAAATTAAATTTTCCTTCCAGCTCATAAATATGCACAAATTTGTGTTGTTGTGTTACAAAACAGGTTGTCGTCTGTGGTTGTAATGTGACTAAATGTGAAAAGGGTCAAGAAGATGACGATTTCCTGAGGCGCCTTAGAAAACCAAACTTATATTCTGTTCTACTCCCACTGTGCTTTCTGTCTCTTAGCAAGTCATCAAACTTCACGTTCTCAGGTGCTTGGATGTTTTGAGCTCACTAAAAATCAGGTGCAAGCTGGGATATTGTATTATACACTACCTGGCCAAAATAAAAGTCGCCACCAAAAAATGGTCACACTCTCTAATATTTTGTTGGACCGCCTTTAGCTTTGATTACAGCCCACATTCGCTGTGGCATTGTTTCAATAAGCTTCTGCAGTGTCACAAGATTTATTTCCATCCAGTGTTGCATTAATCCTT
>CAEGAD010011924.1:0-18507 GCA_903067055.1 Poeciliopsis paucimaculata
TCTTATATATATATAAAATATATATATAAAATTTTATATATTTTATATATAAAATATATAAACATTTTATATATAAAATGTTTATATATATGTATATATATATATATATATATATATAAAAACATTTTTTTAAACATTTAAAATAATTGATTTTTATGTTACTTAATGATCATTAAAGTCTTAGTCGTGAGATTGTACTATAACTAAAGTGATAGTTTGTTAGTCTAAACAAAGATATGTAAAAATATATATATATATATATATTTTAATTTGGCTGTCTCGTGATAGTTCTTAAATTACCCCAAATCCACTTCTGATTGGTTGACCGGTTCCCTCAGATTTTGCAAAACGTCCAGTTATCTGATGAACAGTTTGTTTGGAGTATCACGGTCACTTTCAATAAATTTATTATTGTATTTGTCTCTTGTGATTTTGTTGGTTTTTTTTTTTCAATTTAGCAAATTGAAATAGGAGTTTCAAAAGTTTGGTCAGGATTATACACAAAAATATTTTCTAGCTTCTTCAATGTGACAGATTTTGGTGAATACAGCATAGGTGTTCTTAAATTGATTCTTCATTCCACCTACAAAAAAACATACTGATTAAGAGCTCTTATCTCCACCATCCCACACAAACTGAACCAAGAAAGAAAAAAAAAAGAGTGAAAATTGAGTGATTATGGCTTCTCTTTGCTTCACCTTATTTTAGTGTGTGCCTCTGCTCCTTTATTTGCATAGTTGTCTGGATGGCAGAGGTGCTGTTGCCCTTTGCACATCTTAGATGGAAAGGGCAGCTGTGCTCCAACATTGACACAATTGATATGTTTGCAGAGACAGGAGAGAGATAGAAGGCGGGTTGATAAGCAGGAGGTTTATAAATCAGGTTCATTGTGTCAGTGAGGGTGTAGGCAGCGTGAGGAAGGGACAGCGATTCTGAAGGGAAATAAAAAAAGACAGCTTAGACTTAAAGAAGACAGAAGAGAGCCTTGTATATTGTATCAGCCTCATCACAGGTCCTTAAACAGGTAATAGTCCTTTTCTTTTTCTTCCGATTACCTTCCTGAAATCACACAAACATCTGGGTAACTATGACCTTTTCATATCTTTTTAACCAGTTGCTGAAAAGTTTGACGCCATTAATTGTAAGAGACCAATTGATGAAGACAATTAATTACACTCCAAGACTCCAACTAACAATTTGAATTGAAAATTCTCACAGAGGATTAAAGCTTAATAATTAGGTCAGTAAATCAATTCCGCCCAAGCACTTCAGATGGCGAGACAGGAGACGACTGTATAAAATGATTATGAAGTGGAATATGGGAGTTATTCAAACCATGACCACTATTGAAGTGACGTCTAACTGCAAATGTTTCGAAAAGGTCAAACTAATTACATTGAACAGACAGGTCACATAACGAGGCAGCAAATCTGCTGTTTGAAGTTTCCTCCACTTTGCTTTTTTTTAACGTTTGTTTGAAAATTGTACTAAGACTTGCTGCCAATCATTGTAAATGCTGAAAATTACTTATCAAGGTGGAGAAGTGATCTGGTGTAATTGACTGTTGTGCAAGCAGCACCCTAAAAAGTATTCACACCTCTTGACATTTTCACATTTTGTTCTGTAACATCCACAAATGTTAATGTATGTTTGAGGGATTCTGCTGAATGTGATATTTGTACATAATTGAAAACTAGAAGGAAACTTATACATAGCAAACTTATACAGAGTTCCTGTAACTCTGCTGCTCAACCTGCGAACACATCACCCAGTAATGTTTTACTGAATTACCTTTTGCTCCTTCTAATGCTACAGATATATTTAAGCTTTACATGTCAAAAGACTGAAATTTCTTCCCATGATTATTTGCAAAAGAGCTTAAACACAGTCAGACTTCAATGGAGAGCTTCTTTGACCAGCAGTTTTCAAGTCTTGCCACAGATTCTGAAATTCGTTTAGGTCTGGACTTTGACTTGTCCAAATCTAACACCTGAAAATATTTTTACATTCCATTCCATTCTGGCTGCTTGTTAGTTTAGAAATATCCAACTGTGTCTCTTGGTCTTCATGAGGTTGCTAGCTCATTAAACTTCTGAAGGCAAACTTCTATTTAGGGGTGTCAGAGTAAAATGAGTTAATTACACTTTGATTTGTCAAACATTTTGAGACTCTTATGTCCTTTTCCTTCAACTTATCAATTGTGCACTACTTGGTGTAAGTCAACTACCGGTACATAAAATCTCAGTTTAATACATTGAAGATTTTGTGAAGATAGCTTGATAAAATGTGAGATGAATTGTATAGAAATGTTATTGTATGAATACTTTTGCAAGGCACTTTAAATGTTTGGGCCTATTTGTGTCTGAGAGATAGTAAGTGAAAGAATGGCTGCACTGCACAGGAGAAGTGAAACAAGGTCAACACTATGAAAGAAAGGAAAATGGAAAAGACAGTGTTAACATTGTGTTGCCACCCAGTTTGGTGCTTGTTGTTGTGTGTTTGCATGGAGCTCACATCCTCAGAGGAGAAATTCTGTCAAGTATGGTCCAGCCTGACCTTTTCACTCCCTGGGCACGTTTCCAGTTCTCCAATACCCATCAAAAAAGCTACTCTCTTTACGTTGGGAGCACAAACTTGCATCTTTCAATACTTTCTCCTGCACTCTTGCCAGACATTTTAAGTATTCTGCACATGAACCCAGTGTGCTTAACCTCAATATTTCCTCAACTCTTTGTCACTCTTTTCTCATTTATATTCCCTCTCTCCTTTCTATTTGTGTTTGACCGTTCTTTTAACAATCTATGCTGCTTGAGCAATTCTTGTGGAAGACCTCTGTGGGAACTCAGGGCACTGCCAGCAGCTACTGTAGGAGTAAACAAAGCTGCATTTGCATAAGAACTGATATAAACACATTTCTTTAACTTTGTCTTAAACTTTAAAGTTTTCCTAATCTATTTTTTGACTTTTAAATAACTTTTTTCTTTTGTTTATTTTCTTTCAGAAATGGAGTTCATTTGGCTGTACTCCCTTTGCCAGTGCACTCTTTCTTTATTTCTGATTGTGGTCAGTGTGAGATTGTGCATGGCGGTCAGCAGCAGCAGAGCTGTGGCTGATGTCCACCAGGAAGCACAGGGTGGTGGGGTACAACCTGGAAGTGTTTCATCCTGTCTCCGGCTGTGCCTGGGCTGTGTTGGGGCCGTGGGTGGGGCAGTGGGAGTTCCTGTAACTTTGCTGCTCAACCTGCGAACACCCCACTGTCTCTACACATGCATGACACTTGTGTGTTGCCCTTTGCTGATCCGACAGTTTACCATGTTCCTGTTAATGCTGCTCACACTGGACACCCACCTGCAGCATCATTTGGCAGACAGGTGAGTCTGACAAATGGAAGAATCAACAAACAAATTGAGCATAAAAAGTTTCCAAATTGGAAAATGTATAAGTCAGATGTTATACATGAAATATTCTCAATAAAGAAGCAAACAAGGGAATTGTGGTGCTTCTTCGTAGTGTGAAAAAGCTCAAAATCTAGGTGCCAATACCAACAACTCTGTTAAAAAAATCAACACAAATGAAGTCAAACATTTTGGATGTTCTCTTGTATCAATTTGAATTAGATTAGAAACATTACTCTAAAATCCAACAGACATGACAGTATCATTAATAATTCAAAATTAACCTGGTGCCGATGTCTGGCAATCATTGGGGAAGAGAGGTAAAACAAGGCACTAATTCCTAAGGGCAGTTCAGAGTAACAAATTAACATGTTGTTAGACTGGAGAGGACCCAGCTAAGCATTCAAACGTCAAATAAATCAAATCTGATTAAATACAAATGCAGCTTTTATATCCCCAACCTCTTTAGTTGAATCATTAATTAGGCACTAATGAAACTGTTGTTTAATTTCACCAGCCACACTTAGCCCTGATTACTACCATACCTGTAGAATCAAGAAATCACTTAAATAAAACCTGTCTAACATTGAACACATTGGCTTCTGAACGGGTGAGAAACACAGTTATTGTTCATCAGTTTGTGATGAACAACAACCACTTTTTAAGAGCTTGAGACTCTAGTGCGCCATAGTGAGAGCCATTGTCCATAAATGCAGAAAACATTTCACAGTGATGAATCTTTCCTGGAGTGACCAGCCAACACACATCTCATCCACTAAGTTACAAAATGACCTTGAACAACATCTAAATCACCGAAAGCCTCATGTGCCATAGTCAAAGTGTTCATGATGCAACAGTACAAAAAAGGCTGGGGAAAATATCCACCTTTAAGAAGTGATAAACAAAAACACAGTATTGCCTTACGAGCCTGGTGTACATGCTGCCTGTGTATTTGCAGCTGTGAATAATTCATCAAGTTATCCAGAAGACAAACATTAGCAGAAAAAGCATGGATGTTGTTGTTTCCAGCCGATCGGCTATAAGCCATGCAAGGAAAACACCTCTGCTGCCCAGCTTTCCTTCAAGCACAATCCTGGATTATGTCAGTCTTCACTCAGCCAATTCGGCCAATTGGGTTGCTCTGCTCAGCACTTGGCAACACTGCACACTCCTTCACACAAAGCCATCCACAACCCTCTATGCAAAATTGAATGCCTGCCTTGTGCCATGTCTCCATATAAAGCAGACAGAAAAAGCTGTCTCTGTTATGGTGCATAGAGAAAAGCATATACATTGTTTTCCTGGAGCATGAGAGGTTGCTGTGTGTGCTGCCGTTCTGAAACTCATACAGAAAAGGCCAAAGATTTTCACAGTCCTGCAGAAGATTTCCCACATGGTTTCGTAGCAAGTCCACCCTGATCCGGAAATGACACAAATTTGCAAAAATGAAACTCTTCCTGCAATATGTTACTTTGAAATTCTCTTTAGGGGGCAATTAAGCATTTGTTTTGCCCAAATGGTTTGCATTTCACAAGTTATTTGAGCAGTTACAATGCACTTCTCTAAGGGATGTTGCATATTAATTGAGACATCAGTTGTCCACACTGACGGCAGTGTTAATTTGTTAAAGCTATTTCAAGTCAAAAGTCAAGTCATCCAGATATCTTTTTGATAGACTAGAGTTTAATTTCAGAACTTACGCTTACATTTTTCTAACTTTTTGGCAGGTACTCTTCAGTGGTGACCCGTCGGCGAGCTCTATGTGTGGTCCTGTTGTGCTGGTTGGGGTCAGTTCTCTCGTCCTTCGCCCAGTTCATAGGCTCAGATGTCCTCAGCTCCTCCAGAACTGATGGTTCAAGCGTCAGCACCGAAGGTCTTGGACTAAAAGCCAACTGGAGCACCTCCTCACCCCCTCTTACAACAACCCCTGTACCAAGGTACTTGCATGACCGTGAGATAATCGGAAGGTTCCTCCCATATGGAGGTTTCTTGTCAAAGTTCTATGTGGAGGATATGAGCAACTTCACCTACGCAGAAATCCACAGCAGCCACTGGGGCATGTGCGCTCCTGATGCTATCCTAAGCCCGCAGTTCATCGTCTACGTTCATGGAATGACTGTCTTTATCCTGCCATTTCTTTTCTTACTGGCCATTTACTTTGACTTGCTGTGCAGTAAGCCAAAAAAGCCTCTTTTCAGCCACACTATTCCTGAGAAACGATCCCATTTGCTCCACTTTCTTGTCCTTTCCATGTCTCTTTTGGTTATGCTTTGCCTACCACTCTATGTCATCCAGGCTCTCTTGCTTTTCAACCCCCATACCCATCTACCTTTTTGGGCCCATGCAGGTGCCATATTCCTCTTTCAGATATATACTCTGGTTCCCCCGGTCCTCTTTACTCCTCCAAGGAAGCAAGTGGGGGAGCAGCAGGCGTCCTTTCAACTTGCTGTTCCCAACCTCCAGCCTTCACTTTCTCATTTCAGAGGAAAGTCTGTCCACATCACACTGCGTGAGGTAATGCAAACAGTTCCATGGTCTTCAGCTAAAAATTCTCTCAAAGCTAAAGTGCGCCCAGAGGCCTGAGTTTTGAAAGGAAAGGGTACAAATCTGTCCAAATAACCAAATTTATAATTAATATATATATATACATATATATATATATATACATATATATATATATATATATATTTATATATATATACATATATATATATATATATATATATATATGTATACTTTGCATTTTTATCTAATCATCAACACTTGCTGTACATATTATGAGTTAACTTGCAAACAGAAAGGCCATTTAATTATCAGGTCCCATACGAAATGTCAGGAAAATTAAGTCTCCAGATGATAGCCACTATCCTGATCACAGATGCCTGTTTCCTTTGACTGCTCCTTCCTCTGGGCCTTATTCTTCTCCTTTTATTAATCCTCGCTAAGCTAACAACTAGTGATGTAGATATATGTGTGACAGAGACTAATTAAACATTCCCTAATAACAGTAGTCCAGGGAGATTCTGGTATTGTAGGCAAAGCATAATTAACCCCTGGTTATGACACAATATTCAAGGCTGCTTTGACTCTAGTTGTGAATACAATGTGATGCTCTTTTGAAATAAAAAGGGTCTTGCTCACAATAATTGGATTGTTCATCTTGTACCATGTTGGTGTTACGAAATCACTGATGGAGAAAAATATGATAAATTCATCTCCCTCCTCATAGAATGGAGTCTTGAAAGACATCTTTTCTTCTCTGCTTCTTCGATTTGTCCTAATAATAACCAGCAATTTGTTTAGAATTTTACATTCATAATGCTCTCATAATTGTCCTTACTGACGTACAATGCCTTGTAAAAGTATTAATAAATCTTGAAGTACGTCATATTTTGTGATATTACAACCACAAATTTGTGTGTGTGTATATATATATATATGTGTGTGTGAGTGTGTACTTTATGTGGCAGACCAAATCAAATTATTGCATAATTATAAAGTGTAAGTAAAGTGTGGTTTTCAGCAATCCCCCCTCCCCCCTCATCGCCCCTCCCAAAGTGCAGTGGTCATGCCCCCTTTACAGTTATACCCCTAAATGAAATACAGTGCAATACTGAAAACCTCCATATGCTGCAATTACAGACACAAATATTGTTAATGTATGTTTTTAACTTTCTAGGTCTATAAGCTAAAATGTTTGTCAAATTTTGAATGAATGTCTGTAAACAGAAATTTTGTAGTCCACAGTCTCTCAAATGGAATTGGGTCTGGAATTTGATTGGGGATTTTTGATACACATTTATGCTTTGATGTAAACAATTTAATCGCTGCTTTCAGTGTGTGTTCAGAGTAGTCCTGAAAGAAAATGTTCCATGAAAAACATGAAGACATCCAAGAGTTTGAATATATTCACATTTCCGCATTTGGTGGCTTAAAAATGAGGATATAGCAATCCAATTAATATCAAAGATCTCAATAAGCTAAATAGAAGAAAAGCTATGAGTCAGGCTAAGTGAGAGGGCGTAAGGGTGATAAGGTACAGTGGACCTCCTCCAATTCATGGTTTAGGACTCACCTATCCATGGATTTTCTGTAGAACAAAACTCCAAACTCTCCACAGAAAATGTGTCTATTGGCAGATGTTTTCATAAAAAATATCTGCAAAAAAATGTAGGAAAAAGTTGGCTGACGTTTGCAAAACAGACATTTTGAGCACCATTTATTTTTCTTGCCAATCCCTGGTTATATCCCCAACAGTAGGGAAATAGATGTTAGCTACTGCTATGGTGATAGGGCCACTATGTGGCTTATGGCATCTTAAGATATATTTGGTGTTTGACTAGGTACTTACAAGCATTTTTAAAGGGAGTCTCAAGTATTTATGGATGGGTAGCTATGGTCCCTAATCTGTGTGAATACCAAGTAACAGCTGCAAAGCATAGAGAAAACTGCAAAAAGAGATAGAGAGGGTTGGGAAGTACAGGTACGTTCATGGAAAGAAGATGCTGTTTAAAGAGTTTCTTGAAGATAGACAAAATGTGGAAGACCAAACATTTTTCCAAAGCACCCGACGGGCACTTCTTGTGAGCATAATGAAACATTATTCTCTCATTCTTGCTCTACACTTCACTCCTTTGTAGTTAGAGTCATACTATGGTTTATTATGAGCACTGTTGAGTTTTCATTCACTACAAAAAGCTTACACTGGAACACATTATTGATAGAGCAATTTGGTAAGGACAAAGACAGGAAGAGAGGAATCAGAGTGTCCTTTCTTCTGTGGTGCAGCTCCCCATTTGATTGCGCTGCTTGTCTAAAAGCTTTCTGCTTCCTGATTATGCAACGCCAACACACACAAGTCACCTCAATCAATGCCTCATGCTAACAGCATCATCACTGTGTACACATCGGTCTGTGCCATGTGCCATGTCAGATTCCCACTGTCACCAAAGCAAAATAACAGAAGATGTGTTCAGGTTGCATTCACAGATGGATAAAACTGTTCTAATGTACCGTGTTCCAGCCAAGAAAATAAATAAGCTCAAGATCCAGTCAAGTGTGATATTTACTGCAACTCATAGAACTGAAATATGATGTAGTAAATGGGTCATAACTGGAAAATTTCCTGACATGAGCCAGTTTCAAGTCATTAATCTGTTAAACTGGAGTCAGAAAGAAGCAGTGTGGGTTATTCATAGGCTTTTGGCTGTCAATATATTCCAGAATATCACTAAATTCACTGGATTATGCTGGGTAAAGGTTTCGAGACCTAACTTTCTTTTTAGATTGTTTTCCAATTGGTCAAACTCTTCATCTATATCATAATTGGCTTCTTGAAGTCTTTAATTTCCCTATCTTCATTTACTTATTAATTTATGTGGGAGGACCTAAATTGTGCTTAACAGTGTGGACACATGTTTGCTCAATAAGTTGGAGAAATGCATGTTTTCTTCCAGGTAAACTCAGTTTTTTATCTCAGTGCATCTGCTCCAATGCACTGTGTTGCATCAAGGGAAAGTAATAAGTTCGCAATTCTTTTCCACTCATTTCCTGCCCAGGCCTTGTACCTGACCATGACAGTTTATTGTGCACTGTGGGTTTAACAATGTGTACACAAGTTTTATCAAAAAGGTAGACAGGTGCAGGACAAAAGAAAAAGGATTAGACATAGAAAAAAAAAAAAAAAAGCACTGTATCAGAAAGTAAACCCTGTAAGAAATAGAAAGAATTTTAGCAAAGTCCTGACACAAGATTTGATTGATGGATTATTCTCCACTTAATTCATCTCTATGCCAAGTTTTCTGATAATAGGTTTTATGGCATCATGTTGTTGTTTTCTGTCTCTCAAGCTGTTTGCAATTGCAGTTCTGCAAACAAAGTACCGGAAGACTTTTTAAATTGGTTTTGTTGTCTGTTTAGTGTTGACAGAACACTGGTTCGTTACTTTTAGTTTAAAAGCCTTTTTATGCCTGAATGATTTATACTGAAGGGATGTAACAAACAAACCAAACCAATCCCTCTACATATAGTTTGGTACTGGACACAAAATAAAACAGCTAAAGTCAAAATAAAAACTTTGAAACCCGTTCAGAAAGCCCAATGAGATATTGTTTAAGGTAAATGAGAATGAAATACACAATTTGAGTACCTGTTTATGGCTAGAAAAGCTAAATACAGGAGCAGAATCTCATAACAGGAAAGTTTCTTCCTACAGCGAGAAATAAAAGTAGTTATAAAGAGTCAAAGCTTTCATACATAAGATCACCATCAGGAGAGAATTTACTTTCTTGTACCCAGATAGTTTTTCAATGTTTTTATGTCTTTACAATTTTGACAAATGGATCTCTGTCACTAGATGTCATCAAGAAAACAAGACATCATGAATCACAAATTTAAGTTTCCCTAGCATTCTAATCAATGCCATAAAACCTGCTTCTGATTTTATAGAACGTGCCTGAGATTTTGCAACTGCTATAAAACATACATTTATTTTAAGACTTTTTCCACATCTTTATCAGGAATGTCAATAAATGTGCACATCCGTTGCTATGAAGTCACGCAAGCAAGACAGGTTTTAACTTGATTGCAATTTTCAATATAGATTAAAAACAAGTCTATAAAAGAACATATAATTTAATGTTTAATGTCTCTCCTTTTTAAAGAGAAGCACAAAAATGATGAAAGACAAATAACTTACATAAAAAAAATAAACATTTACTTGAAGGATATACACTTCTCTCTGGAAGACATTCAAAGGAACAATATTCTGTTTTATTACTCATCGACCACTGCAGGTCTGATAGCGGGTGCTACCAGACCTCCCTTTGCGTCATCATAAACTGAAGATATGTCTCGAACCGGCTGAATTGTTTGCAGTTGAGAGTGTCAACTCATGCCGGTCGCGCCTGGCGAGTCCATTACTTTGATTGCCGTTTGACAATCTGTCTTTATGACAGGCGACTGTGGAGCTTCGGCATCAATGGAGGAGAAACACATCGATCCATCCCCTTGTGACCTCCAGCTGCTTTCAAATCTAGCCTTGCACACAGATGGACATGTTGAGTGCTCCTCGACAGAATCGGGTATTGATTGCGTGGAAGCTAATGGCAGAGTCATATTTTTCTGTGTGCATCTGACTCAACCTTCCTGTCCCCCCTTTCTTCCCTGCTATCTGTTCTTGTGATTCATTAACCTGGCAGCAGATGCGACTGTTTTGTTTATTTCGACTGAGCTGCCAGTGTTAGCATCCTTCATCCTCTTAATATCTATCTTACTGACTACATTTCTGCTATTCCCCTTTAATCTGATTGTTCTATCCTTTCTCAAAGTAATCCGAATCCTGGAACCTTTTTACATTTTGTCACATTAAAACAACAAAGGTTAACGTGTTTCAATAAGATGCTCTGTGATAAACCAAAACAAACCAGTGCATACTACTAAAGCAGAAAAGAAAATGTTTTCCAAAGCTTCCTACAGAGGCATATCTAACCAGTATGCTGTGCATTTTTATTCACCCCAGAGTCAATATTTTGTAATGCCATCTTTTGGTGTAATTAGTTGAAAAACTTTTGCGTTATGTCTTTTCCAAATGTACACTGAAGAGGTACATTTGTAAAATATTTAAGGCTGAGATCTAAATAAAGAGTGTCGGTGCCACAGAATGATAAAGGCTTGGAGTTTGACTGTAACCCATTCTATTGTATCTCTGTCTCTATGTTTAAAGTGATTATCTAGCTGATAATGACTTATCAGCTAGATAATCAGTAGCTGATTAGCTGATAATCAGCTGGATAACAGTCTCAGGTTTTCCACTCTAAGATGTTTTCTGTTATAATTGTCCTGAATATCAACTTCATTCTTTTTCCCATCAGCAGGAAAAGAATCCCAGTGATTCCTTTCCTACTCCCCACTAAGGAAAAACTGAATGATGCTGCAACCAACATGTTTGCAATAGGGATGATGAGTTCAGGGTAGTAATATAGTGTTGGTTTTCTTCCCCAAATAGCATTATGTATGTCAACAGGTTCAATTTTGGTCTGCTCTGATAATAGCCCCCTTTTCTGCATGTTTTTTACCCTCAACTTTCGAAAAGAGCCAAATGTGTTAAGTGCACAAGTCATGGTTTTCCAGTGAATACATTCTCCAACCTGAGCAATGGATCTATTTAGCTTCTGCATTTACAATGTCAATTTAGATTTATGATCATGTTGAAGTATATTTGCACTTAAACCGAACTATTTCAGTTTTAGAGGATATATTTAATAGTTTTTCTTATAGAATGCTTAAAGTTTGGGATTTGATTTTTCTGAACTTTTTCATATTTATTTAAGTTTATTTGATAGGGACAGGCACACATCAACATAGACAAACTGAACAGAACAGCAGACCCATTTTTGCTAATAGCAACTTGCTATTGCTATTAGCTGTGCTTATAGCAACAGCTAATTTGCAGCACTTGTCCCTAGATGGGCTTTTAAACAGTACATCTTAAAACTAGTTATAGTCATTTAAAATAGCACAATATAACTCACTTCTTAACTAATTTGATGTGTTCCTTAGTGTTTGTGATGCTATTTGTTCTTTAATGTTCTCCTACAAATCAAATCTCTGCACCACTCACAATACAGACGGCTCCAACATACAAGTGAACTCTCTTAATGAGAGTTCACTTTCAATAATGGGTGACTTCTGAAGACAACTGGTTGCACTGAAGTTTATTTGAGGTATCAGAGCAAAAATTGCTGAACCCAAAACTGGGAGAACACAAATATATCATTTTTTTTAACCATGTATCATTAATAGTACCTTGTGTTGATCTGTCAAGTAAAATCAAATCAAAAGACATTGTAGTTTGTGGTTGTGAAGTGACAAAAACAGAAAATTAATTCCCGTGGTATAAAAACTGAATGATTAATTTCTTTCTCCCTGTTTCTCTAAATGACAAATGGCACCGGCTGATTACACAGACACAAGAATCAGTCTGATGAGGTTATTTTTGTATTCTTTTTTTATTTTGTCGTGCTTTGTTTCTTTCCCCTATAAAGAAATAGTTAGCTATATATATCAACAGTGGCACATGGACTCTAAATTAAACAGGTGTGAAAGACAGGAAAAGAGACAACTAGGCACAGGAGACAAAGAGAGAAATACTGGGAAAGAGAGGAAAGGTAAAGAGGAAAAAGAGTGAAAAATGACAGCAAGTTTATTTTTTCTACAGTAAAACCAAAAACAAACCATGGGAAGTGTACATTTCTTTAACATTTACAATTATAATAATAACAACGGCAATAATAATAACAGTAACAACAATCAGAATTGTTCAAATAATAGCAATAATTATTTTAAAAAATCAATAAGACCTCTGTTTTTTCATAAAGACAATTTTTTTTTCATTTTTCTATTTTCTTTAAAGATCACTGGACAGTAGTTTGTTCGGTGTTGCACCTCTAAAGGCTAATATTCTGTGTTAGTATAGTTGCTTTATAATGCGTTTCAATAGTAAACAGTTTTCTTAATTCTTAAAAGTTTAATTTAACTCATGTCACTGTTCTTTTTTATACAAACAAAGAATTCAGAGATATGTATACTTGTTCTGTGGACGTGTATGTATGGATGTGTGCATGTAGCTGCATACGCCCGTTTTGTTCTCTTGTTCGCTCTTTTTTGACAGCTCCCCTCTTTTTCTTGGAACTTTTAAACCTTTTTATCCTCTTAATGACATTCTAAAATAATTAAGCTTCTCTTTAATGCCTCTGCAAGTCATATTCCTTTCTTCCTTCTTGGGAACGCAGCCCAACGCTAATCCTTTCATTATTACGGGGCCAACAACAGGGGAACCGTGGGGGGGGGGGGGTTAACACTGAGAAGAAGAGGGATTGAAAGAGAGAGAGGAGAGCATGGTAACAGGTGTACGGAGAGGATGTTGAGAATCACCTTTTTATTTCACTCTTGAACTGAAAGTAGGGGGGATCACTTTACGTTTTCCTTTAAAACTAGCTAAACATCAAGACATTCAGCTTATTGCCACAGTCTAGATACTTCTCGAAGCTTTGGTAGGGAATTATGGACAAGCTGTGCTCCGTCGATGAGATACGACCGTAATATGAAAAATCTCTGTAATTCACCATCGAGCACAAAGTAGCTTCTGCTCAAGTTTCCCCTCCACCACCTCCCTGCGCAGCTCTCCTGCTGTCCCCTTCGGTTAGAGATGGGCTTTGTGAAATAGATTCTTCTATTCTCCAGGCGGTGAATTACAGCAGTCATCTGCCTCTAATTCCCCTTCCACTTTGGCGGCTGCACAGGCGAGGCAGAGAGGGGCCACTTTTCATTGTGTGGCCCTCTTTCTTCTTGATCTAAATAATTATGGGATCATTTCGCTTTTGCCTACATTCACTTCACTTCACTCCGTCGCCGCTCTTTCGCTCTCTCCAGCAGTCCGGGACTTACAGTATTGTATATGGCACAGTCGTTGATGTCTGGTGGGGCCGAGAGGGTCTCCGTCTCTCGGTCTGTCTCTTGGGTTATGCGAGTGTATATGGAGGAGATGGAGTGGAATGGAGTGTGATGGATTGGCTATGTGCAGTACAGTCGCTTTCAGAAGGCTGCCTGTTATGGCGAATTGTGTCGGAGTGTTTGCGTGTGTGCGTGTGTGTGTGTATATTTATATATATACTGTATATAAGGTTGGAGGCAGGGAGCGGGAGGGGTAGGGGTATGAGGTCAGAAGAGAAGGGATTAACAAAACGAAGGGCTACAGTAGGTACTCCTTCTTCCCCTGGCTGGCGTCGTTCCCGTTGAGAAAGGCCTCCTGCACCTCGCCGTGTTCGTCCAAGCCGCTGGCCTCATGGGTGAGATAGGAACCTGGATGGGAAAAGTGAGAGAACAGAGGGAGAGAGAAAGAGAGAAGAGGGAGATTGTAGGGGGGTGGTTAGGTGGCAAAGCGTCATGATCATTGCAGCGCCATGCAGCGTTTTCACACCAATCAGCGCTCATATTACTGTGTTCCATACCTACAACTGATTAATCCATTAGTTTACTGATTGTTAGGTCAATACCAGGCAAGGATAGGCTCTCGTGTACGGTATGAGCCTATGGGGCAGAAAATTAGAGGTGGCGGATGGACGCATGGAGTCAGAGGAGGAGGAGGTAATAGAAAAAAGGAGAATTATAGACAGAGTAAAAGAAGGAGAAGAAGAGAAAAAAATTTGGTAGAAAACGGTGGAGGTAATGTTAAGTGCAGGAGAACAAAATTTTGCTTGCATCAGCCATAAAACTATTCCAACTTATTTTAAAAACCATAACCCAGGGGGTTTGTTTGGGGTACCGTTTTTCACAAAACATGTTTTAATCTGGTTTCAGGAGATATGAATATGATTCTGCTGCGGTTGCACCTCCTGTATACATGCATAATAATAATAAAATAACTACATAATAATAGCTGTTCTCTGAATTATGTTGTTCAGTTTTGGCATGCTCCATTGCTCATACACCTTTAGATTCAACACCTTTAAACACAGTAAGGGTCATAACACCTGTTCATGATTGTAAGTCAATAGGTTCTGATTTAAAGTCATAACAGAGTATTTCTAACTTGGCAAAGCAGCTGGTTAAAAATGACTAACAAGAACAATTTGGTTTCATCTCCCTGAGGAAACTTTAAAAATTCTGTTTTGGGAGAAAATCTTTGTTCAAGGTTTACGAGAAAATCAAATAACCTGCTTTCAATTCAGGGCAACATCAAGGGCTTTCTGATTTTGTCAAAATTTAATAATAGCCAGAACTGCAGCACATTATGATATAAACAAAAATAAAATAAAAATGATGAAATGAATTAAATTTAAGATATAACTGAAGATGATTTCAGTCTGTTTAGGAAAGTTAGGCTCATTTGTCTAAGGCCTTAAATTGAAAATGTTTAAGAACTATGCAGACATCAGTCCATGACCTTATTAAAAATAATTTTTAGAAAACTTTTACAACTATCTATAATTAACAAATTATATAAATAAATCTGATAATAAATGAAATATTGAGTTCCATCTATGAACCTGGAGAGAATAGGAAGTTCTTTCCATCAAAAGATAGATTCAAGCTCAAGCAAGTAATAGAAAAAGAAAGCATTTTTGTTATTATGTGTCTAATATAAAATAGGCTCTTGTCAATCAAAGTCAAAATGAGCCTGATTTTGTGACATAAGGTCCAAAAATCAACTGTGTTAAGATGCCCTTGCATGTACACAGAGTTGAGAAATGGGTTGATGAAAACCAAAAGTCAGATTCAGTGAAAGGAAACAGCCACATCCAGACTGGAATAAGGAATTGCATACTATGGTAAAGAAGTTTTTAAAAAGAAGAATACGATGTGTTTAAGGGCGTCAGAGAATCAGTGTCCCAGTGTTTTTTGGGGTTTTTTTAATTACCGTAAATAAAATACTGTTTAAGGAGTATTGCTGAAAATCAGTTTAAACCCTTTCTTTAATCTCCAGAGAGTGAGGAAAAACTTTGACCTGTTAAACTTTGACCTGTATGAGACTTTAATCAGAGTCTCATACATTTTGATACTCACAGACATGTCTCTTTCAATGTGCGTGATGTTTTATTTTTCTGTTGACTAATCATTACAGATTAGTGTGATTACTAATAAGTTAACTCCAAATTATATTAGTGAAGAAGTTCCAATAATTATTCAATTCAATCAGAGTTAATATTATTGGTTCTTATAGACGTTATAGTTTTTTTCTGCATATACAAAACCTTTTCACTGGACTTCAGCCAAGGGATGTTTCTGCAGTAGTGGCTATGCTAGAAAAGAGAATAAACCCCATGAAGCGTCTCTCATGTGTTTAACTTTTAAGAATAGAAGATGCCCAACACTTGATGAATGCGTTTTGTTTTGACTCAGGCCTTCTCCTGTTCTGTAATGCCGAATTACTGTTCTACTTAGAGCGGAAGAAATCATAATCCAAAAGCAACATAAAAAGCTAGACTGCAGTTTGCAAATTCTCCCAGTAACAGAGAACACTATGTGGAAAAATACTAAAGAATGAATGCAAATGGGTCTTCTAAATGGATCATGGCCACAAGCATGCAGACAAATTAATTACAAACTGCTTAAGGATGACAAATTAAATGTTTTGGGGCGCAATCATAAAGCCCTGATTTCAGTTCCATGGAAAATGTGTTGCAGGGTAGCCTCCAAGTCTGCCTCTGTTACATCAGTTCTGTCAGGAGAAATGAGCCAAATATTCCAGCAAGCTATTGTGGATCCATAGTGGAAGGACATACAGAACATTTTACACAAGCTGCACAGTTTAAAAGGCAATTCCAGCAAAAGAAGTACTGTATGTACTTTCTTTTTATTCTTTTGAAAACGAGAAAGGTTTTCGAAATCTAAAACAGAAAAATATAACGTTGGCATTCAGCAAACAGAAATACTCTTAATTTTCCTAAAGATAAGGCACTAAAAAGAAAAAAAAACAACAACAACAAAAAAAACAAAACAGAAAAAAGTAAGCTGCATGTTTTTTAACGTCAGGTCTCAACTGAATATTTGCTACAAGGAAATTCCTAGACAGTGATTTAGGTTGGAACGGACGTTTTACTGCATCTTCTCCAACAAGGCTCTACTCCACTATCTGGTTTCAACTGAATAAGCAGCTACATGTAACTCAGAGAGGGGCTTGTCTTTGCAAGTTGATGAGGAACTGTTTTGAGAAAAAGGCTGGTGTAATACAGAAGCAACACCAGCAGAAGTTATCTCCCAGCTGAAGAGTCCTTTCAGGCACAAAGTGAGTGACACTCAATTTCTCCTTACCATAGAGGTTGACTGACATGTTGACAGTTACAATGGACCAAAGACAAAGCTCTAATGGCCCCTGTCTCAACATTGATTGGTTGTAATAGTGCTGTCTCTCTGCTGATTGGCGGTCAAGTCAAGCGGTCAAGTTGACAGGCAGCTTTCTGGCCATTGGGTGAGTTATCCTGTTTGTAGCTAGTCGCACTATTCCTAAATAATTTATTGGCAGCTGCTGAACATAGTGTACCACTTGTAATAATGGGGGCACTTATAAAGATAGAAAACAGTGGGAGGCTTCCTTTGAGTCTTGATGCACTAACATACAGTCATAAAACATCTAGGTTACACCTGTCTTTCCTGCTCCACCCTTTCTCTTTGGCTTCTCGGGTCAAGATAATTTATTATGGAAAGTGCTTTGCCAGAGAGGAGCATCCAATCCATCCTGGATTCTGTTGACAATTTTAACACGTTAGTTTAAATGATTGTTTACACAGAATCTAGATGTACCCAACTACTAATAAATTTTTAATAGGAAATTTACCAGAAACTACAGCTGTAAGGAACCTGGACCATGATAAAAGAATAGTTATATTTGTGTTGTGCATTTGCGATTATGCTTTACCTTTCTGCCGGACAGAGCACCAGATGGTGACAATGAGGACACAGATGACGGTGAAAACCAGAAGGGCCAGAACGCCACCTATCACTGCATAAGGTACTGCGCTGTGAGTCTCAACCACTGCGCCGGGGTCTGAAAAGGAACAAAGCAAAAGAGAAAAAAAAGAGAGAAAAACCATGGATCAGTTCAGCGTTGGATAATTTGATAGGGATGTATGCAGATAAATGGAAGAAACAGGCAAAGAAACTGAGACAAAGAAATAGATGGATCAAAATGAAAGCGGAGGACAAAGAAAGCCCGTTAAAACGTTAGCATGGGAGGGGATACCAGGAGCAAGATGTGAGAAAAGAAAATTCGATATCTCCCACCCAACTTGCATTATCACCCTTCATCACCCCCCACTGCACAGAATGCCAGACAATCTGAATGAGTGAGAAAAAGGAAAAATGAGAAGAGTGAATAAAGAAGTAAGGTAGTCAGCCTCTACAAAGACACTTCTTCCAAGCACCTGTCAGGAGAACAATACAGTTTGAGTGATGGAGACTTTAAGTGTGTTTAGAATCCGTGTAGTGCAACCTCCAAAAAAAAAAAAAAAAAAAAAAAAAAAAAATTTAAACCAGCAATGAACGCGCGGTGTAAAAATGCTTTGAAAAACATGTGACAATTTTTTTATAGAAATGAAAACAAAGGTAATAATTT
>CAEGAD010011928.1:0-25814 GCA_903067055.1 Poeciliopsis paucimaculata
TGGTCTGACTGGTCGCTGTTACTGGGAGGTCGAGTGGAGAGGATATGTTGATATATCAGTGAGTTACAGAAGAATCAGGAGGAAAGGAGACAATATGGACTGTTGGTTTGGATATAATGATCATTCCTGGAGTCTGAGCTGCTCTGATCGTTATGGTTACTCTGTCAGGCACAAGAACACAGTAACTCGTCTCTCCTCCTCCTCTGTCTCTAACAGAGTAGCAGTGTATGTGGACTGTCCTGCTGGCATTCTGTCCTTCTACAGAGTCTCCTCTGACTCACTGATCCTCCTCCACACCTTCAACACCACATTCACTGAACCTCTGATTCCTGGATTTACAGTCTGGTTCAATTCTGGTTCCTCAGTGTTTCTGTGCTGATTTGAGTCTAAAGAGTCTAAAGTTTTTCATCCTGCTAGAAAATCTCTCACTGATTAAAAGATAGTTCAGTCTCTACATGTCTATTTCATTCAGAAACATATTTTCATGGATCCAAACTGTTTCTTGATTAATCTCTTTTACTCAACCCTGGGATTATTCCAGGATTATTCCAGGATTATAATTGGATCAACTTGTTGTTTTTTCTGTTTCCAGTCAAAGATTCACAATGAATCTCAGGATGTTTTGTTTCTCTCTTGATTTTTTTCCTTTCATTTATTATTCAGATTCTTTGAATTTACTGCAGTTTTTCTAAATCACTGGACATTTTTTTTGTTTCTGTCAACTCCTATATTCTTAAATTCGTCTTAGATTCAAATGTTATTTTTTGTATATTTATTGCAGTTCTACTTCATGTGTTTTAGTGAACAATAAAAACATTTTATTCATTTGTTGCTCATCCTGTTCTGTTCCTGAAAGAAATGGTGACTGTCATTTTATTATCAATTTGGTCATAAAAAGTTAATATTTATACAAAGACAGCCTTCAAACCTGACCCAGTTCTCCTGGTTCTGTCTGGAGGAATAGACCAGAACTCCAACAAGCTCTCATGAGAACCTTGTGGAGAAAACCCTAATATTTGACAAAGTCAGACAGTTTAATGGAAATTTGACCAAAACCTGAGGAGATAAAATTCAGATTTACTGGAGGTTATCTAGAGTACTTGGTCCTAAATGTTTTTACTTTATATAAATGATATTTACAATGAATCTAACTGGTTCACATTTACTTTATTTGCTGATGGTGCTACATTATGTAGCTCTGGGACTTTTTTAGAAGCTTCTCAGTTTAATGGACCCACCATGTTGGAAACCATTACAAGCATTGAAGAAATGGTATGGCAAAAAATAAATGGCAAATGGTAATAGATCACAAATTGGACGGATCATCTTGACAGTCTAAATGTTAGCTGACCTTAATATTTCCTGTGTTTTATTTTGGTCATTATTGTTACACTTAGTGTTGATGTGTGTGTGATAGGCGAGTCTATCTGACATTTATAGAAATACGGAACAAATCGTGTCCCCTTTCGGTTAAATACGGGACAATTCCGTGTTTTATGGGACGGGTGGCATCAGATAAAACACTTATAGAGATTAAAAATTAAAATACTTCCCGTTCAGGATGAATCAGTGAATGTAAATGTTGCTCCATGTCTCCATCTCGTGGACAGATAGTAGAAGTGCACCAGCCGGTTTGTAGTTTTGCCAGCGCGCAGCGTCAATGGTCACGAGGTCTGTGACGTGACGTAAACTGTGTGTCGTATGCGGAAGCGTAAGGGCTTTATGCACGGTTCGGGTAGTTCTCGCTCTCCTTTTCTGTCTTTTATCGTTTATTATCGTCATTTTGAAAGAGAGAGGGTTTATTTTCAGTCTCTAACGAAACGTTCAGATGCGTTTCTCTGACATCCGGCGGCCACAGAGGACGTGACGGCGGCAGAACCGGCAGAATGGACCCGAACCAGAGGAGGCCTGGTTGTTTACTCCAGTAGTGCCGCCAGTAAGGTTTTATTTGTCCACTAAAAGTGATGGTGAGGATCCTGGGAACATAAATATATGCTACCGGCAAACATGGAGGATAAATACAGCAGCAACGTTTTGTCTGGAGGGAAACTGGGAATGGTGGAAGTTCCTGATTCAAGGTAACATCTGTTTATTTTATTCATTCAGTTCATTTTAATATAGTTTCTATTTTCTGACTCATTTTTGTCCATTAGGATTATTATAGTTATTTATTTTACTTGACGCCAGGTTAATTTTATTGAAATTCAGAAGTTTGCTTACATTTCTGATAGAAAATCAATGATTTTCCCTATTTTTAACTATTAAACACTTAGAATGTGTTCTGAAACAGTTTACTTATCTAACTTGTCTCCATTTATGTAATTTATGCTGTTTTTTCCCGGCAGGTTAACCAGATACATTGTTCTGCTGATCCTCTCAAAGATCCTGAAGGCTTTAGGTATTTTTGAATCCTATGATATCCTCAAAGTCGTTCATATAGTTCAGTTCATCTTCATATTAAAGTTAGGGTGAGTATTTCCTCAACTGTGATTCATTTTTCAATGGTTTAGTATTTATATTAAGAACACTGATGTTTTTGTTTGTTTTATAGGAGTGCTGTTATTCTGCTTGTCTTTCAAAAACCATTTTCTTCTGGGAAAGGCATCTCAAAGCGGCAGGTTTGTTGGATTCTCATTTTTATTGCTTGTTTTTTTCTAAATTTGCACTGGTAAACTTCTAAAAAGTGTGGCAGGCATTTATAGTCAGTCTCTATTGATTTGTATTTTGTAGAACTTCATCTAAAGACCAACAACAATTTTCAACTTCTTTTTTATAAAGTTACTCTCTCCAGGATTTAAGGATTGTTTTTGTAAAAAATTTTTGCAATCAATTAGCTAATTTTGTGGTGCTACTTTTGAATTTTGGACATTTTTTTCTCATTAAACCACGTCTAAAATCTACATATGGAGAAAATGATGAGGAAAAAATCAAGGCTATGTAGTAAACTAGAATATACTGCCACCTGCAAGATGGAGGTAGCATCACTTAAACTCAGTATTTTTCCACAATTTTCACAGAAAAGTTTTTAACTTGTTTAATTTGCAGATTATTTCATTTTTAACTAGAACTTTTTCATCAATATTAAGGAATTATTGACTTAAAACAAACTTCTATTTCCGGTCGAAAAGTTACTTGTTAGTTAGTTTTGCTTTATTTCAAGGGAAATAAGATATTTGCACTAGAAACTAAACCAAAATATATTTTTAAAGATGAATAAAGATGTATCTGCTGTGATGAATTAAAGTGTTTTCCTTTTTTCTCTGTTTTAGTGGATAAAGTTGGTTAAACATGCTGTTTTCAGCTGCGTTATTTCCCTCCTGGGCTTCTTTGGTCTCACTCTCTGTGGACCTTTAAGGTACATTTTTAAATAACTTCAATATGTTCTCACATTGTTCCCCCTGCATGATGTCTAATTGCAGCAGTTATTATGCATCTTATGAGTTATTATTTAACTCATAAGATGCATTTTTAAAAATAATAATTGTTTGTTTTTCAGGACTTTGCTGCTTTTCGAGCACAGTGACGTTGTGGTCGTCGCTCTGCTCGGCGTTCTCTTCACAAACGCAGGAGGCGGACCGTCCAAGGTTACTAGATTTGTTTTTGATTTTTAGTTTGTTTTTGATTAGAAAGACTCAGACATCTCTTAAACGTAACAGTAAAAAAGGAGAGCTAAGTTGGAAACAGTAATTTATGTTTTTAATTTAGATTTAATTTATCTTTGTTGGAAAAATATTTATTAAGGATCTTTTGCTGTCTAGTTATGAATCAATTAATAAAAAATAATCAACTGATCAGGCCAACACTGTATTAATGCTAAATCAAGCAGAAAAAAACTGAGCTTTTCAAATTTTTTATTTGATTAATTTATAATAAGTGTAATCAATAGAATCATCCATTGTTAGTTGGAGCCCTAAATTATGAGAATAGGCGCAATTTTGAGAGAACAGTCAGTCAAACGACAAAAAGTTCTAATATTACCAGAATAAAGTCGCATTAATATGAGAGTCGCAATGTTACAGAAAAAAATAACACTTTATTCTCGTGTTATTAACACGAGAATAAAGTCAAATAATTCTTTTTCTGATACTCTGTCATATGTAGTATTTTATTTTTTCATTGTCAAATGGACCCAGGTAGAACATAGCTTGAAGCGCCCTCTAGGGGCCAGAAATGACACTGCTGGTGATTAATGGATGTGTAGCTCTGACTGGATCCAGGTACCTGAACAGGTTCTGGTTTCCTGAGCAGCTTTTTCTGTGGCTTCCTGCAGACCAGAGGAGCAGCTTTCTTCATCATCGCTGTCATCTGCCTCCTGCTCTTCGATAACGACCATCTGATGGCAAAGATGGGAGATCATCACCGTATCCTTTCACCCAGAGTTCCCATACTGTTGGCTTCAGTCTGGTTTCACTGGTGGGTTCTGTTTGGGCCTTGACTGGAGCCGTAACGCAGCGGAGGGACACCATGACAGCGCGCTCACACACTTCCTCTACACGGCCATTTCTCTGTTAGGAGTCGCAGATCACAAGGTGAGTAAAGCTTCTTCTTCGTCTCTACGTATAGAGCAGCACATTCCTGCAAAAACCTTTCAGATGGCTACAGGTATAGAAATTAGCATGCTAGCCCCTCATGTTTCCTGTTTCCCATTGTGAACATGAAAGGCTAGATCTTCCTTGAATTTCAGGAAGATCAACATTTTTCAAGATGTCCGCCTTTTTGAGCCTTTCAAAACAATTAAATAATTCAATGACATGGATGAACTTTATGTCACACCATATGTTCATGACTTTATCTAATTTATAAAACAGAGTAACAATATGTAGCAAAATCAGAAACTGAAGACAGTTGTCTTAATGATTAGTGTTAATTTCTTAGCATGTTTAGCGGTTCAGTCTTAGCTTCCACTAATTCTTAATGTATTTAGTGACTAATGTTAGCTTCTGCAAGTTTGTATTTAGTATTTAGTGTTAGCTTTCTCTAATTTTATTACGCACATGATGTTAGCTCACACTAATTGTTTTTATCTTTAGTCGTTTTAATATTAGCTTCTGTAAAATTTTTTCGTGCGTTTAGTGTTAGCTTCTGCTAATTTTTAAAGTGTTTAGCACTTTAGCGTTAGTCTCTACTAATTCTTTGTGTTTAATGGCTTAGCACTAGCACAGGTGAGACTCTAGTTTAGTAAATTAGTGGTTAGTGAAGCTAATGGTTTGGTTAGCTGTGCTGATTTTAATGCAAACAAATATTCTCTATTACAGCCATGGCGGCCATTTTGAAAGATCACAACTTTATCATTAAATGTGATTGCTCTGGGTCTAAATATGGATGATTTGAAACCAAAATTGTGTATATGTGATAAATATTGTTGCAAAAAGAATCCCTTCTTGAATTTTTCAGGGTTTTTTTAGTCAAAGTCAGGGACGTTCTTGATGTTGTTTCTGAGGACGTTTGTGTTGTTTCCTCCACTCTACCTGCAGGGCGGCGTGGTTCTGCTTGTGGTGTCGCTCTGCCTGAAGGTCGGCTTCCACACGGCGTCCAGGAAGCTGTCGGTGGAGATCGGCGGAGCCAAGCGGCTCTACGCGCTCGACAACCTGCTGTCCGCCGCCGTGATGCTGCCCTGGGCCGCCGTCCTGACCGCCACCACCGAGGTGACGAGCCGAGAGAGTTAGGGGCGATCAAAGAGGCACCGCAGGAAGAGGGAAAACAGCCGTCCTTTCATTCATCATTACTTCCCCCCTTTATCGTTATTTCCTTCTTTCCTTCCTCCTGTCCTTCCTTCCCTGTTCGTTCCTTTTATTCTTCATTCTTCCTTTCATCCATTAGATTCTTCCTTCCTTCTTCTCTTCCATCTTTACATCATTCCTTCCTTTCTCATCCTTCCTATCCTTCCCAAGACTCCTTTCCTTAATCCCTCATTTCTCCCTGAATTTATTCATCTCTAAATCTTCTCTATACATTTTTAATCCTTTCTTTTAAGGGAAGGAATTTATTTGAACTCAAATAAAAAAAATAATAAATTATATTTGAAATTTTACCTTTTAATTGAAAGTCATCAGAAAAACAGAGACAAAAATCTCAATTTATTTATTCATATAAACATTACATTTTCAGATATAAATGTAAATATTTCCACATTCTGTTTTTAATTTTTTATGTATAATTATTTATTATTTTGACACTCAGTAGATTAATTTAATCAAACTCATTATGTGTATTTTACAAATATTTATAAACATAATTTTCTGTTTTTCTGTATTTTCTTCTGCAGAGCAAAGTGGACTCCTGGTCTTCGCTCGTCGTCCCGTTCGCCATGATCATCTTCTCCGTCGTGATCCTGGAGTTTTACGTCGAAGCCGTCTGCAGCGCCAAGATGGAGGCTCCGCGCTGCGCCCGCTACGGCGCCTTCGCCCTCTTCCCGGCCGCGCTGGCGCTGGCCAACTTCTGGACCGGCCCGCTGCGCCGCCAGCCGCCACCACAGCTCGCCACTGAGCACGTGCTCTCTGGCGGAGTCATCGTCAGCGCCGTCTTCTTCGTCATGGGTGGGTGACGAACGGCGGCAGAACCGACCGCGCCTCAGTTCGTCCTCTGACCGCCACTCTGCCCCCCGCAGCCTCCAGCATCCTGACGGCGCCGTCCAAGAAGGGGCAGAAGGGGACGCTGGTGGGCTACTCGCCCGAGGGGACGCCGCTGTACAACTTCATGGGCGACGCCCTGCAGCAAACGTCGCAGTCGCTGCCGCGCTTCATCAAGGATTCGCTCAAACAGATCCTGGAGGAGTACGACTCCCGGCAGATCTTCTACTTCCTGTGTCTCAACCTGGTAGGTCGACCAAAGACGACGAGACGCTCACCAGAAAATACAAAGATCATAATGGTGCAAGGGTCAAAGGTCGCACCATTAGAGTCGCAACGATGCGAGACTGAAGTCAAATCATACAATAAAAGCTGTAACATTATGAGAATAAATCAAGGTATCATTGCTAACGATGCTAAGTTATGTTAGCTGCACCAGTATAAGGTTTAACGTGGTTGACCTGAAGTTCACCTCCATGCCTTCAGTTTGGTTGTGACGCTGTTAAAATCACCATAGCAACCAGAGTTGTTCATGGCTTTCCGCAGGCGTTCACGTTCGTGGAGCTGTTCTACGGCGTTTGGACCAACAGCCTGGGCCTGATCTCTGACGGCTTCCACATGCTGTTCGACTGCTCCGCTCTGGTTCTGGGGCTGTTCGCCGCCCTGATGACCCGCTGGAAGGCCACCAGGATCTTCTCCTACGGGTAAAACCCACCGAGGAGCGCCGCCGCCGTTCTACGGCGCCACATTAGGGCCACGAAGAGAACAATTAAGAGAAAATCTCTGACAAAAAAAAATGTGAAATCTTGAGATTGAGCACAAATAATTTTTGGAAAAAAAAAAACTGACAAACATTTTAGTTTTAAAAGTCAAATATTTGCTAGAAAAAACTGAGTAATTTTGAGAATTTTTCTGAATTTCCAAAAGTTGAAAATATGCAGCTTTTTGACATTTTTGACTTGATTAAGCTCAAAATTTATCAAATTTTTCTATCAAATCTAGAGATCCATCTCAAAAATTTTGTGGAAAAAACAGAAATTCCTGAGCTGCAACAGTCAAATTTGTTAGAAAAAAAGAACATTTCTGAGTTTGAAAACTCAAATAATTTGCCATACATTTGACATTTCTGAACAGCAAAAGTGAAAATTTGGTAATCTCAGAAGTTTCTAGAAAAACTGTGGAAATCTGCTCCTGAAATGTAACATTTTTGTTTAAAAAAGAGAAGAATTTTCAACTTGAAACATTTTTTTTTCTAAAAAACTTTTTCTTGCATCTTTTTTTTACTTTTAAAGGTCAAATTTCTTGTGTTTGTAAGAAATTTCTGAGATTAATTTGAAAATTAAAAATGTTGCAATCTTTTTACTTTTATGGCTCAGAAAGTTTCTCATTTTTTCTAGAATTTAAAAAAAAAATTGTTTCAGAAACGACTCCTGTTTCCTGTCTTGTGTCCCTAATGCTGTGCCGTAGTTTTCAGGTCTGGTGGGTTTTGGTCTTGCAGGTTCGGCCGTGTGGAGATCCTGTCGGGGTTCATCAACGGCCTCTTCCTCATGGTCATCGCCTTCTTCGTGTTCGTGGAGTCGGTCACCCGCCTGCTGGATCCTCCCAACATAAACACCGACATGCTGACCGTGAGTTTTTCCTCCACGGCACGAAGCTTTCATCAACACAAACTCCGGATAAAAAGCCAAAATAAACTGAGTCCGGAGTGAAAACAGTCGGGTTTGTTCTGGTTCTGGAAGAACTTTGTTGGATCAGCAGAGGAAACGCAGTCGGGTGATTTAAGCTCCTCCAGATGTTTGACAGAAAATATTATTGTTGTTGTTGTTAGCAAACAGGATTTAAAGAGGAGAGATCTGGGTCGGGCCGGCCTGATCCGGTCCAAATGGAGCTCTGATTTAGAGAAGAGCTTTATGAATGAATGAATGTGTGCGAGTTAAAACAGTTGGTGTCACAACTATCTTCCAACACTTTTTAACACGTTCGCTGCGCCGGGTGAGGAACCAAACGGTTCTCGGGTCGGACGGATCGGGTTTAATTGGACCTCAGACGGAACAAATAATCTGAAGTTTCTCAGGATCAGGTTTCAGGTCACTGCAACCTGCAAACAGCCAGGTCCACTTAAAGAGACACAAACTACGGAAGACAATTAGAGCCACTAAAAAAAAGCTATTCTGACTCTAATCTCTGAATTCAATTGTCCCTGAATTTACTTTTTTTCCCTAGAATTTTGCCTTTTTTTTTTTCAGATTTTGTTTTTGTTCTGATTTTGGAGAAATCAGAACTTTTCTCCAAGTTCTGATTTTAATCTAAAAATTTTGGCATTTTTCTCCAAATTCCAATTTGATCTCAGAATCTACTTTTTTTTATCAAGTATTTTACCTTTTTTTTTTTTTTTTTGTCAGATTTTTGTCCGTTTTTCTCCAAATTCTGATTTTAAACTCAGAATTTTTATCCTTTTTCTAGAATTTTGACCTCTTTTCTCTGAAATCTAACTGGAATCTCGAAATTTAAGCGTTTTTCTTAGAATTTAGTCTTTTGTCCTCCAATTTCTGTCATTTGATCCCAGAAGGTTAAAGTCAGGATTCTGAGAAAAGGACAGATTATTTTTGTCAGTGGCTCTGATCCTCGTTCATCTGAAACGCCGTTTGATCATTTGTCGTTTCTGCAGCCTGTGTCTGTTGGCGGTCTGTTGGTCAACCTGGTGGGAATCTGCGCCTTCAGCCACGCCCACTCCCACGGTGGGAAAAGCTGCTCCTCTCACGACCACGGACACTCTCATCACGGCCACGCCCACGGCGAGCACAGCCACGCCCACGGAGGTCATGGCCACACCCATGGAGGACACGGCCACGCCCACTCCCACGGCTCGGGCAGCAGAGGAATGAACGCCAACATGCGAGGTTTGTCGCTGCGGCGCAGAGAAGGTTGTGGAAACGGAATAATTCTCTGAATTTGTTTTGTTCCTTCCAGGAGTTTTCCTCCACGTTCTGGCCGACACTCTGGGCAGCGTCGGCGTCATCATCTCCACCGTCCTCATCCGGCAGTTCGGCTGGCTGATCGCCGACCCAATTTGCTCGCTCTTCATCGCCACGCTCATTTTCCTGAGCGTCATCCCGCTGCTGAAGGACGCCTGCGAGGTTCTCCTCCTGCGAACTCCTCCAGAACAAGAGAAGGACCTGAACGGCGCGCTGGAGAAGGTGAGGAGGCCCAGATCCTCACATCTTACACCAACGTTTAAGATTATAGCAACAAAATGAGAGTTTCCAACACATCATCTCAGCTGAAAGAAGAAACCGGAGTTCATTCTGCTAGAATTATGCAGAATTAATCCTAATCCTGCTAAATGTTACTGAACAACATTTAGCAGAAGCTAACAAAAAAGCGCTACACTAACATTGTAACGGTGGAAGCTAATGTAACACTAACATGTTATTTACTGTAAACTAATGCTACAGTGCTATAACAGCATATTATTAAGCGGTAGCTAATGCTAACATGGTACTAGTCATAAAGTAATGCTAAATGCTAAATCAACCAGAATGTTATTTACTAGAAGCTAATGCTTAAGCGCTATATCAACGTGGTATGTAGCAGGAGCTAGCAAAAGAAGCGCTACATTACCATTGTATTTAGTGGAAGTTAAAGCTATGCTAGCATGTTATGACCGTAAACTAAAGTTACAGCGAAATATCAAAATATTTAGCAAACGCTAACCCTACAGCGCTACGCAGCCATGTTAAGTGGAAGCTAAAGCTAGAGTGTTGTACCGACTTGGTATTAAGCAGAAAGTAGCGCTAACTGCAAAACCAATGTCGGATTTAGAAGAAGCTCGAGCTAAAACTCTTTACCAAGATGACTTCTTCAATTATTTTGTCCTGTTGCAGATTGAGAAGATTGAAGGAGTTCTGTCGTACAGAGACCCTCACTTCTGGAGGCATTCGGCCAACGTGATCGCCGGGACCGTCCACCTGCAGGTCATGTCAGACGTGGTGGAACAGCGGATCATCCAGCAGGTCGGTTTCCTGCCACAGCTTCAATTATTATCGCAGATTACATTGTGCGACGTGATTATCTGACTGTGGCGTCTCCGCATCTCCAGGTGACGGCCATCTTTAAAGACGCCGGTGTAAACAATCTGTCGGTCCAGGTGGAAAAGGAGGCGTACTTCCAGCACATGTCAGGACTCAGCACCGGCTTTCAGGACGTTCTGGCAATGACGCAGCAGATGGCGTCCATGAAATACCCGAATGACGGGACGCTCATCATGTAGCGCCTCCTAAAGACTCAAAGAAAAACCTTACAGATGTATAGTTTGTGTAATAAATCTGAATATGATGGTTTCATATTCTTGTTCTGACGATTCCTGCACGTTTTATTTCAAAATGTGACAACAAACAATCTTATTTAACGACATTCTTGGGTTTATTTAAGCCATGAGCATTAATCTAATGCATATAAGTGTGAAGGAAAACACCGTCTGACACCCTGTGGCGCGTCAGTGCAGAGAGAAAGCCTGATATATCTGATATGTTGCCCCATTCAAAACTGAATTTCTTTAAGCCACACGTTCCAGCTAACATGTAGGAGTCAACAGCGCTTCGGGTTGTCTAATGTGCAAAAAAAAAAAGTGAGGAAAGTGAAGGGTTCATGCATCCTACTGCAGATATTTCTACTCGATCTCGTTGGAGCTTCCCACGGCGACGCCGACCTCCGTCTCTGCAGGAAAACACAGAGGAGTCAGGAATATAATCTCGGATTATTTGATGTAGTTGAGAGGGAGAGGGTCACCTGGGCAAGGACCGCTGTCCAACATGATGTCATCGATGGCGATGTCGCTCCTGACTGAAGAACCGCGGGTCGCTTCAAACACAATCTGGGGAAAAAAGCATAATTAAATCCTTTCTGGATTTAATTAAATCATAAAACTAAACTTTTCCTTTAATCCAACTTTAGAATAATACAGGCTAAAATCAGTTTATTTTGCTTAATTAAATCAACACTGCTAAAGCTAATCTCCATTGAATTAACATGAGCTAATATGAGACTAAAAGTATATATATTTTTATATATATATTTTATATTATATATATATATATATAATATATATATAAATTTTATTATATTATATATATATATATATATATTTATATATATAGTTTGAAATCGCGATTTCAAACTAAGAGGGGAAAATTGAATCTAATGTAATAAAAAAGTTAGATAAGCAGTGATTATATAAATTAAATTAAATAAGCTTTGACACTGGTATAGTACATTAAATTATAATAAATTAAGCAATACTAACATAATTTATAATCACCAAAACTAAAAACAACCCAACAAAGTACAACAAAACCATGCTAAATCAATATTTTAGCTTGATTTTTAAAATTTAGCTAAATCAAATGTAAAATGTTAGACATAAGCCAAGATATATGCTAAGACTAACGAGACTAACATTTGCAAGAAACTGTGAGCTAAGTTAAACTTAACTATGCTAACAGTGTTCAAATGAAAACTAAAGAAGCTAAATTTAACTAAAACAAAATATGTAATGCTAAGGAAATTGAAGTTAAGATTATCCAAGGAAAGCTAAGATCTGCTACAATAATACATTAAGCTAGCCTTATAAAGACGAGAACAGCTAAGCTAAGCTAATGTAAACTGGAATTAGAACAAGCTGGACTTTAAGCTAAAGACTATGCTAGGATATTTTAGCTTAAGCTAACATGTTTGGATAGAAAACGAAGTTAGGGATTCATGACTCTTCTGGATTTTGTCAAATTTTAAAAAAGCCTTTTATCTTTTCACTTGTCCTCTTTCTTTCTTTCCAACTGTTTGATCATTTTAAGCCTCTGGATGAAACGCGGAACCATTTACGGCTGATGTTTGGCTTCACTTCCATGTGATGATGGATAAATGGGAGTAAGAATCCAAAATTATCTCCTTATCTGGGTTAATGTCATGGCAGCAGCTCAAATGTTGTCATCCTTGTTTTCTAGTTTCACCATCTTTCATTCTGTTTGTTTGGATTCTTGTACAGAAGAGAGACGATGATAGAGGAGAGAAAGTGACTTCAGGCCCAAAATGTTTCCACTAATTCAACCTGAAAACTTTAACAACATACATGATGTTTATTTACAGCAGCTTCTGTTGTTTTCAGAAAGAAATTAAGCTACTCTGCTACTATCATTATGCATAAATATATATTACTGTATATATTCTAAATGTACATACATATTTATCATTATGACTACTGTTTGCACCAACACCTTAATATCACTACTAAATATAATTTTATTCATAATCCACAAGTACATATATGTATTACGTTATATAATTAATGAATTATGTATAATGTAGAAGTTAAATATTGATTTGATGGTGATGTAATGAGTGACATCAGTGGCATTAGCAAGAAAATTAATTATGAAAACCGTGTACATAAATTTACAGTATTACCACGGAAAACATGAATCATCCTTAATTCATAAATATATATTGCTGTATATATTTGAGTATAAGTAGATGTATATATACTTTTTGTTTCTTTTTTTACATGTTAAGGGATTAAAATATATTTGTTTCATTTTATTCGGCTCAATAAATCAATAAGAGGATTTATTTCTGTCTCACCTGATGGTGCCTCTGGCTCTGGTATTCCACTTGGGCTCTCAGCCAAGCGACGCTTTGCTCGCCGCTCCGTTGCCATAGCAACACTTCCTCTCCGTCCTTGTCGGCGAGCACCCGGAGCTTCCCGGTTCCCGATCCGTACATGTGGTAGAAGAACCGGAGACACTGAGGGCCCCGGGTTCCCCGGACAGGACGGGACCGCAGCCGCGCGCTCTGACCCGGCAGCATGGGCGACGCCTCGATGTACATGTAGTACCCTGTCGCAGGCAGAGGGGGCGCTGTCTGAGGGATACTGCCGCCGCAACAGGAAACACAGGAAACAGGAAGTAATGGGGCGGGATCTCACCGAGTCCTGTGGTGTGGTCCCCTCTGGGGCCCGTGTAGGAAGTGGGAGTGGGGCCCCTCCTCTGGTGCCAGGCGGCGGCGTCCCTGTGTTTGTCCCGGGAGTATCCGCAGAGTCCAGCCTCGAAGTCACAGTGACCAGGCAGCGGCGCGGAAATGAAGCCTGAGACGGGAGAAACCACATGATTGGTTCGACCCTGAGAAAGAGTCCACCAGCTGCTGGTAGAGAACAAAACAACCGACTGACACACGACACTGTTTACCTGGAAAAAAACTATTTAAAAATGCCTAAGACAAAAAATAAACTACTTACTCCAATAAAATAAATAAAGATATTTAAAGGTACAAAATAAAAAAATTATAAAGAAGAAACTGCTTAATAAAATCTGTTAAAAATTGAAAAAAATAAAGTAACTTTTTTATGTGAAAAAGATAGCTAAAATAATCAAAGTAAAAGCAAAAAAAGACAAATAAAAAATAATTTTAAAAAAACTGCATAAAAAAAAAAATTTAAAGTAAAAAGGAGAATATATAATAACTAATAATAATAAATGTTTACCTGACAAGAAATTAAATATTTGCCTGAAAACACCCCAAGTAAACAAAAAACAAATTAAAATATAACATTTTTAAAATTTAGGATTTAAATTTAAAATGAACATATGTACATATAATTAAATCCGGTTTAGTCTGTTACCGGCCGTCAGCTCACAGTCTCCCAGCTTCAGGTTGATGTCATCCAGCGCCACGGAGCCGCAGTCCCAGAAACTCCTGCAGGTGCTGACGAACGCCATCTGAAGAAGACAAACAGGAAGTGAGACGCTTCTCCATCTGGCTACTGACCAATCAGTGATCTGCTTCATATCAGTGGGGAGTTTTCAGCTGAGTGGAAAGAGATGAAGCAAAAAATGTAAAAATGGCTGTTGGTTCTAGTCCATCTGTGAAACTTGTTTAGAAATTTCTTCTATTGATTTTCAGACTTTGATTTATTTATCAAAGTTCAAACATTTTGAAATTTCTAGATTAAAACTATAAAATGGGTGATGAAAGCTCTGGGAAATATATTTTTCCAAACTTCCACTCTTCAGTATTTCTCCAGGAATTCTGCCCATTTTTTCCATCCGTTTTATTTTTTATTTTTTCCAACTTTAATCCAAAGTTCCTGTGTGTTTTTTCTCTCATGTTATTTCGTTTTCCTCTGTTCATTCCTCTGTAGCAGTCAGGACTCATTTTCCCGTGATTTTTCCCTCCCTCCAGTCTCTCTCTGTTTATTCTTCCACATGCTGTTCCCTCTTGTCTCCCACTGACCTTGGCCGGCTGCGACGTCTGGAAGGTCACGTCTGCTGAGATCCAGATTCCCCTGGACTTTTCCGCCTGGGTCCAGATCTTCTCTCGCCGGCCTCCCTGCTGCAGCAGGTAAACCACCAGCGCCTGCTCCGTCTGGTTGAAACCTGCCACAGTTTTTATTCAGAAAAACCCGAGATTCCTGCAAACCGTTCACACCAGAGAGACTTCACAGCCAGAGTCGGATCACCTCTCAGAGAGAAGTAAAACTTGAGGCAGAACCTGGTGTTCCCCGGCAGCATGGGACTGATAATGCTGCTAACATAGCCGGAGCGCGGGCCCATCCGGGAGTGAGCCAACAGGAAGGATCCTGGTGGGAGAAGATGGGATTTATTTCCTTGTGCATTTCATAAGAACTGTTGGGTTTGGGGCTAAGAAAGTATCTGTTTCTATTCCTCTCTGACAAAACTCCTAATGAAGATTCAACAGAAGGAAAAAAGTGTGAAACTGGTGGGCACACTTCTGCTAATCCGCTAATAGCAAAACTAAATTTAGCTTAGCATTTTTGCTAATTGTTAAAATTTTTAGTGCAATTATCTTCCCCTAAATTAAGATAAGTGCAATTATTTTTGTGCATTTTCAGTTGAATAAAGTTTTGGTTATTGACTGTTTATATTTCTTCGATATTTGCTCTTATTTTGAAGTTGGTGGAGATTGTTAACGCAGCAGTTCCATTTCCTCTCTTCCTCATTGTCTCTTTCTTCACCCCAATTTCTTTATTAAAACCAAAAAACCTACAGGAACAAAATAAAACCAACAGGAGAGAAGAAGATAAAAACATAAATCAATACCTAAAGTCTTTACAAAACCTGACTGTCAACATAGCTGAAGCTTTAGCATTAGCTTCTACTACATACCAAGTTAAGAAAGCGCTTTAGGATTAACTTAGGCTAAATACCATGTTAATAAAACAGTCTAGCATTAGCTTCCACATGCAACGTTAATATAGCTTTTAGCATTAGCTTGTACCAAATAACTTGTTGATATAGCTTTTAGCATTAACTCTCACTAGATGCCATGTAGATATAGAGCTTTAGCATTAGCTTTCCGAAATAACATGTTGATGTAGCACCTTAGTCTTTGCTTCTACTAATTAACACTTTGATATAGCATTTTAGCATTAGCTTTTACTAAATAACATATTGAAATAGCTCTTTAGCATTAGCGGAACTAATATTCCTGATTAGCTAGTGTTGCCCACCTTGCAGTATTTCATTTTAATTACATTTAATGAACATATTTCACCATCCATGTTGTGCTGAATCTGAAAGGTTTGGTGAAATATCTCATAAAGTCGTGTTTGCAGCTTTCTCTCACCTGCTCCAGTGGTGTGGTCTCCATTCCTGAATATGTTGGGTTTCACTGACACTCTTCTCCAAGACGATGCGACGTTGCGGTCCTGGGTGTAGAGGCAGAGACCAGATTCAAAATCACAGTTGGCGATGGACGGATCGAAGGTTGGCTCTGTGGAAGTAATGCCAGGGATCAGCATGTTGGCACTCTGGGAGAAATGATTTCTGCGGCTCTCCCGGTGTTTGGTTGGATTCATGATGAAGACAGAAGTCACGGCTCACCTGTGTCTTTGTTACAAAACTCTGGAGAAAAGGAAATGTCGTCCAGAGCAACATGTCCGCCTCTCGGGCTGTTAAAGCCCACTTCAAAAACCACCTGGAGGTCAAAGAGACAAACAGAAACCCATAAATAAAGCTGCATGTCAGCTCTTCCACAAATCTGAAAAATATTACAAGTTTCCTGTATGAATATTTTATGTATTCATGGCAACCAGAGCAGAAGGAAATGTGGATTTACTGTAAAAAAAAAAAAGGAGAGTGAGATATCCTCTGTCTCTGCTCCTCAGTCCTTTAGCAGTGGACACAACCAGAGACTCTTCATGGACAGAGGAGTCTGGTTGAGTTTTATCTCTGGTTTGTGTGGCTGTGCCAGGATGAGAATCAGCTCCAGTCGTTTGGGATTGGTATCTGTCTCCAGTGGAAGAGTTTGGTGCCGTACCACAGAGTCCACCGGCAGTTGGAGTTGAACCCAAATGCCTGACATGGCATCAAACTAGTGCGATGACAAATGTGATGCAAGCAGGGACATTTTTCTGTCGAACAACCAATGACTGTGTTGTGAGACGGCAGCAGGTCGACCCAAACTGCACCGCGGTCCAATGGATGTACCACTAACAGGGTGTTGGTCAGGATGCTGTCTGATGGACCAGTTGGACTCTTACTGAGCCCAAACGCCTGGTGCCATGGCAGTGTATGTGCCTGTAAAATAAAGTTCAACAGAGCTATGATTTCCTGACCTGCACTGGGTATGGAGCCTTTAGGTCCACCTGCACAGGTATCCACTCTCCTGGGGGGCTGATAAAGTCGACCCGGTTGTCGGGCTCAGCTTTCCACAGCTCCTGGTACTGGCCCAGACGGTCCCGGGTGAAAAGGGTGAATATGTTCCCTCTTTCCTCGCTTCGCTGGTACTGAAAGCTCAGGCAGCCGGACATCGGCGTCGTCGCCATGGGAGACAGCAGCTTGGCGACCTCTTTGAACGTCTTGGCGTAGCTGGAGTCGACGTACATGAAGTGGCCTGAGGAAGACGAGCAAACCTGGAGGAAGATTCCCTCAACCACGGAGGCGGAGTCAGCAGCTTCCTGCCACTTCAGGGTTTAGCGGTTAGCTAAATGACTATAATCCAATCAGATGCTCCTGATTGCAGGTTTCCAGCTGTGAGTCCAGAATCTGCTGGTTTGTTTCTCTCAGTCTAAAAATAATGTGTGAATGCTGAGTCATGCTTTTAGTGTCAGACACACACAGTGCTGCTGACAGGGCTGAAAACGTCCAGAAAGCCACAAGAGACTGTTTTATTTTATTTACTTTAATAGATTGTTTGCGTGTCAATTAGTAATTGATTATTGTGATGATTAATCGATTAATCAATTGTACAGATTATCCATCGGTTTAGTCAAGTTAGCCTCCCATTAATTATCTTTAATCGAAGGCTAATTGATGAGTAACTGGATAGAATTTGAAGCTAAAACGAAATAACTTGATAGGTTTTGGATACAATATAAACAGAAAAAGAAGTTGTTGTTTTTTATCATAAATGTAAAATGTAAAAATATTTGTCTAATTTTTGGCCTAATTGCTGCTTTGATTATTTTGTTCTTTCAGCAAACGGCCCCTTTTAGAGGCTGTACTCTCCAGGTAACGATTAATCAACTACTAAATTAGTTGATTATTTCAATGATCGATTAATCGCGATTAATCGTTTGTGTCGGTGCAGAATTAAAAGCAGGAATCTCCGCCTCACCTGACTTGTTGTGGTACGTGTGATCGTCCGGCATGCCGTTGTGAACCAGCTGGACGCCGCCGCCGCCAACGTACCAGTTCACGTTTACGTTCCACTGGTTGTTGTAGCCGCACAGGTGAGGCTCCTCAAAATCACACTCTGGAGACAAAAGAATAAAAGAACCCGCAGTTTGGACTAAAACTACACCCAAACCATCCGCTATCAACAATGACGTGAACCTACAGCTGCCTGGTGGTTATGGCAACATTTATAGATTAAAATACAAAAAATATTGAAAAATCAGTGAGCACATAATTTATTTCATCTGCTTATGTCTGTTAATGTTCATAAGATAAATACAGTTTATTATATTTTTAAAAACGCAGTTTGTAGTTTTTCTACACTTCATGGTGAAATCAAAGCTATTTGTTAAAGAAGCTGTTTGTTCACAGAGTCCAGGATTTAAGCAACAAATTAGAAAGATTAAAGGAAGGAAAAACTGTGATTGATTCATTAGCAGGTAGGTAGAATATCCAAATATTTCTCACTCCTCTCAAGTGAGAGAAAATGTTTGAGATTACTTTCAATATTTCTGAGATTTTTTTCTACAAAATGTGACTTTACAAGCTCAGAAATGCTCTGGTTTTATTTTTAGAACATTTCTGAGATTAATTTAAATATTTTAGAGCTTTGTTTTGCAATTTTTTTACTTTTCAAGGTCAATATTTCTGACATTAATTTCATCATTTCTTGTACTTTTTTCTAAAAAAAAGTTTGAATTTTGAAACACAACTTTCAAAGTTTCTTCCAGCAAATTCTTGACTTTTCCCATTCAGAGATTTTGTTGTTTTTCTAAAACATTTCTTAGATTAATCTGAAAATTTCTGAGATTTTTATAGCAGTTTTTCATCTTTTCATACTCAGAAATTTACAATGTTTTTCTAGAAAATGTGTCAGATTAATCTCAATATTATGCATTTTTCTACTAGGAACTTTCCAAGTTTTCCTACATCATTTCTGGAATTAATCTCAAAATTTAAAAGTTTTTTGGCAGCAGTGTACTCCCTTTTCTTCTATTTACAATGCTATAAAAATAAGGCTTCTCCCTGTGGCTTCTTTTGTTTGTGTTGTTTTTTAAGAGCTGCAGAACTGAGCAGCAGATGTTGTCCATCAGGATGTGTTGTCTGTCCTCTGATCTGAGTGGAGATGTGAGAGTGGAACAGCAGAAGCGCTGTCACCCACCCAGGCAGTATCCGGGGGTGATGTGGATCTCAAAGATGGCCACGCTGCTCCCTGCGCTCGCTCCAGCCCGACCTTGGATCACAATCTGCTCACAACAGGACAGGAACACCCAGAGAAGTGAAAGCAGCAGGTTTACTGTAAATTAGCACTAACTGAAAACATGCATGCAGAGTTTTTCTTGATGCTTTGACAGAGAGCGGCGTCAGCAGGCCGAGGCGGCGCAGGACTCTCTGCCGGTGTGTTTATGTGATGAGGGGCCCACACATGACGGAGGCCTGGCACCTCATCATCGTGGTCCCGGTCCAGTCTGCCGGGCTCTGCCTCGGCTCTCAACGTAAACACCAGCTCTGTATTTACGTTACGTTAAAAGCTCTGAGTATCGGACTAATTTTAGACCGACGTGGAGAACTGGACCGACGAGGTTCTGCTGCAGCAGCAGAGAGTTCTGATTTATTCATCAATAATGATCCAATAACTAGACTCTACTGAAAAATAATCAATAAGCCGGAAATTTACAAAATAACAATTGATTGGTTTTTATGAGGGATGCATGTTTTGTTTTAATGTTGGATGTTTTGTTGGATGTTTTGTTTTAATGTTGGATGTTTTGTTGGATGTTTTGCTGTACAGTTGGATGCCGACCCTCTCCTCACCCTGAACGGCTCTGAGGCGTTGTGCAGATCCACGCTGGCGATGACCCAGCTGTCTGATGGCGTACTGCTGCTCCACAGCGGCGTGTCGAAGCTCCGCCCCTCGCTGCGCCGCAGAACCTCCATGTGACCCGACCCGGCGATCTGGTACACCAGCCGCACGCAGCTCCACTCGTCGTGCTCCAGGGACGGGCTCAGCAGGACTCCGGTCGCTTCTCTCTTTGGTTCGATACCAGATCCTGAGCTGCCCTCCGCGTCATCGCTCGCGGTTTCCACGGCAACAAAATGTCCTAAACAGAACAGAACAGACAGGATATTTAACTATTATCTAAGGATTCAATGTGAACAGAACCTTTACATGTCTAGACACTAAGAACAATCAGTGGTTACTTCTGCTAACATGCTAACACCAAAGGTAATTGTTTGGTTAGCACCTTAGCATTTTTGCTAACTTCAAGAATGCTTAGCACACTTAGTTACATTTCTTAAAATAAATAGCCAATTTTTCATAAATTTCAGTTGAATAAAGTTCAACATCTGTGTTGAAATTTTACTTATCAACTGTTAAGAATTCTTCAAGTAGCTAGCCGTTTATATTCATGCTCTTATTTTGAAGTGAGGAGACTTTTTCCTCTCGTCATGTTGTCCAAAACTACAGGCAGTAGTGTAAAATCTACTGTTTATAATCTGCTTTCTGTGGTTAATTTTCCTTCTCCCAGTGCTAACTAGAAATAATCAATCCACCCATTGGTCTCTGCTACAACTAGCATAGCCTGTTGTGAATGCTAAGGCTAATTAGCATGGCCACCGATGATGACAAATAAACAGTTTTCCTGTAATGTTAAGTTGTTTCTCCACTAACAGCAGATTTGGCAGCAAGTACATAAGGTTGACTGGCAGCGGTAGGACCCGCCTCCTGGCTCTGATTGGTTGTTTTTGGTCGGGAATTATGTATTTCTTCAATAGCTCGAGGAAGAGGTGGAGGAGATCAATTTTTATATTCTGTATCAAAGTTACACACTGCAGCTTTAAAAGCCACATCATTTCCAGAATTTTCTCCAACTCCAATGTTTTGCACTCCGGTGTGCATTCCTTGCTCCAACATCTTATCCAAAACAAATGCAGCATCCGTCCCTCAGCACCCTGATATCACGTAAAGCAAAACAGCAGAAGTAGCGAATAATTTCCAATACGTTGAAGTTACATATGATACCAAAACATGGATTACACAGCTAATTTCAGTCAAAAAGGAGAAAGGATTTCCCCTTGGGAAAAACCCCAACAAACTAAATGCTGTTTATATTAGTCTCAGAAACAATATACAGAAGTGAATATGGTAATCCAGACCAGGATTTAAAACCCAGATTCATAAATCTCTGACCCAGTTCAGCATGAAATCCTCCTTCGTGACCCCTGTGTGCCTCAGAGCGTTTTGAGCTCAGTGGTCTGTCATTTATTATTTGCCCCTGTCGGTGGAATGCTCTGCAGCCCTGCAGCTCCGCAAAATGAGAGGGAAACACCCAAAAACAGAGACTCAAACAGCCTCTCAATGGGAAACTAATTTCACTAGTGTTTGTCAATAAATGTCAACTAACCGCATCCAGTCAACAGTAGTTAACATGACTTTGCTCGTGCTGTTTGGTGCAAAAAGAGCAAAAACAAAAGCAGAAGAAAGGAGAAGAAATCGACAATTAAAGGCCGCGCCGCCACTGAGGCTTTTTAACAAGCGTCAGGATGTAGCAACCAGGATGGAAACAGTTGCAGGAAAGCGACTGACTCATGAGTCACACTGCCGCAGCAGGGCAGTTTTTAGTCAAGTTCAACCAATGATGTCGGATGGAAACAGAGAAAAGCTTACAGAAGTTTTTCCAGCACCGTCTGAATTATGGGTGGTGCAATACCAATTACAGAATATCTGCTTTTGCTCTTCAGAAATACTGAAAAGCAGTTATTTAATAAATTAAGCTTAAAAAAAGAAACTAAATCAAGTTATGGTCACATCACAAAGCTAACCCAAGAGCAACAGAGTTGACTTAAGTTAACAGTTACAATGTAAGCAACTGTAAAATACTAAAGTTTTCACATTAATTAGTACAGCAGACGGTAAAACATTAGCATTCTGTGATTAGCTGCTAGCATGACTATGACTGCTTGCTAGCTTGTACTAATGCTTCAAATGTTTCATTTGTACTAAAAACTCAGAAATCCTGATTTCCAAAGGAAATAAAATCAACTGCCCGCAGGAAGTTTAGATTTCATAATCTGAAAGTTGTAGAGTTTTTCAAACATCGACTTCAGGATCCAATATGGCCGCTCCTCTTGGAAACAGTAGCAAGCTGTGGTGAAAACATGTTTATTTCAGAGTTCATCAAAAGACATTTTCTAGAAAAAAAATGGAAGTTTCAAAAACTAGAAAGGTTCAGAAATAAATCTATCACATTTTCCACTTTTTAAATGCAGAAAATGTATTTTTTTTGTAAATTCTGAGATAACGTTTTGTGGTGGAGATTTACTCTTCTTTTATTTCTATCTACGATGACACTAATATAATTATAATTTCTTATTTAGTCTTGTGTATTATATGCAGCTTCCGTTTTTCTCTGGACTTTTCGGTCAGGCAAACATTTGAGCTAGGTAGCTAACGTGAATATTTGCAAGCATGTTCGTTAGCCAGCTAGCTTCTTTGCATCATGGGAAAGTGTGAATTTATTGCCAGTTGGTGTTTGTTTTTGCTACCAGATCACTTCTGTTGTCAACCCGTACGTCTCCAGGTGTATTTGGTGTAAAAAAAAATTAAAATAAATAAACTTGGCACTACTGCAGTTAAAGCTGACCCATATGGAGTTTCAAATATCAGGATTCCCCAACCACCATATGAATTTACAGTTTTCCTGCCTTAAAGTTCGGTTATGATGAGGTTAAAAGAAACAGGATCCTTTGCTTATCTTTAAACACCATGAATAAAGTGACCCGAAGTGTGGCCTTGAAATAGGCCACACTCCATGTGACAGTTAATTTGACGCAGGCCAGCTGTTTGTGCTAGCTCCAGACATTCATGCCGCCATTCTTCCTAACTCTGTGCATAAACGTTGCTTTTCAGCACAGACACATGAATGCAGAACAAATGACAGAGTAATCACTGTAATCACATGATCTGAGCTCCATTCATCAGGCTGTGAGCTACACAAATAAACGATGACATAACTTTGATATGGGGATGTAGCGCTCATTCATATGAGCTGCACTACAAACCCGAGGGGAAAGCCAAAATCTGCTATTTCTCTCTCTCCAGATGTTCTCTATGCTGCAGTCAATGCAGACCAGATGGACCTTTTCTACGGAGGGCTTTAATGCTTCAGCCAAAGAAATCAGCAGCAAAAACAGCATCTTGAAGTTACATTCTGCATCCTTAAAGCTGCAGAATGTAGCTTTTATCTTAAAAAAATATATATATTTTGCATCAAGCTCCTCTTTTTGTTTTTTTGTGTCTCTAATTGTAGAAGCAGCCATCTCTAACTGTCATGACAGTTGCTATGGCGTTACGATGACAACAGAAAATAAACCACCATCTTGAACTAGCCCTGCCTCATTGTTATCTGATTTATGAACAATATAACCACATTACAACTACTACTCGATTACAATTTTTGACTATTCCATGCTTGCCTACCAAGATGGCAGTTAAGGATCACTTCCAGTTTAAACTTGTAGTAACTATGTACTTTCTAATTACAATATTTGAGCTAAATTATGACAATTACTATTGATAATTATAACATGTCTTGGAAAATATGTCATCTTATAATAAGTGGTGTTTTAATTAATGCAAATATATATGTTACACTTTGTTGATGTACATTTTAATAATAATCTGGAAGTATTTCTTCAGTGCATGTAGCTGGAAGCTACCAGATGCATCGAGCACAGCATGTCATGAATGCTAACGCTAGTTAGCATAGCCATAGATGACTGCGGATGAACAGTTTTTCTGTAATGTTCAGTTTTTTACTCTGATTGGTTGTTTTGGGTCATTTCTGTAATAGGAGGAGGAGGTTAAAGAGATTAATCTGTACATTTTAGCACATTGATGGTAGGGATTGGGCTTCCGGAACAGATCCGGTAGGCCTCAGCTAGCATAGCGGAAAAACTGTGACGGTAATTTGTTTGATCTGATTGGTTGTTTTTCGGTTCATTTCGGCGATAGCAGCTCAGAGAGAAGGTGGAAGAAATAAATGTCTATTATACATTATACTAAGATAGTGACAATCTTAACAAACGAAAAAAACCCCAACATATTTTATCATATTGATGATACAAAAAGTGCTTTCGGAACAAAACCGCTACACCTCACCTAGCATAGCCGTCTTAAATGCTAAGGCTAGTTAGCATGGCAACTGATGACGGCAGAAAAACGGAACGGTCTGATTGGTTGTTTTTGATCGCTAGCGGTTCATTTCGGCGATAGCAGCTCAGGAAGAAGATGGAGGAAATAAATGTTTATTATACATTGTACTAAGATAGTGACAATCTTAAGAAACAAAGAAAAACAAACATATTTTATCATATTGATGATACAAAACGTGCTGCTACACTTCAGCTAGCATAGGGTGTCGTAGATGCTAATGCTAGTTAGCACCGATAATGGCGGACAAACGGTTTTTCTGCAACAGAAAGTTGTTCTGATTGGTTGTTTTGGTCGCGAGCAGCTCAGGGAGAAGGTGAATTAAATGCATATTTATTATGTAATACTGTCACAACATGGTGACAATCTTAACAAATGTGAAAAAAACATGTTTTATAGTGACACACAGTAGCTTTAAAGATGCAGTAGTGGATAAAAGTACCGTCTCCATGCAGCGTCCAGCTGGTAAAGTCTGGATCTGACGTATATCCGCAGGTGTTGGACTCAAAGTTACATGAGCCTGGCAGCAGCCGGCTGTGGGCTCCGACTGCGGCTTGGAGCGCAGGAATAGAAACGGAGAGAAGCAGACGGTTAGTATGAATCATCGGCAAGTGTCGTTATTCTCCAGCAGCAGTGAGAGCTTACCGACAAAAGCCAGGAGGGAGATCTGCAGCATCGCAGCTTTCTTTCTCAGGAAAAGCGACATCGCTCTGTGGTGATGTCCAGAAAATTAAAGAAGCAAAGAAAGTTTTTTTGTGTTTGCAGAAAAAGTGTTTTGCAGGGTTTGTCTGAGTGTCTCTCCAGCTCAAAGACTGGCAGCACACTGCAAGGAGGAGGAGGAACAGGGAGCCGGAGAGGAAGGGAGGGAGGAGGAGAGAAGGTGAATGATGAGCTAAAAACAGCATAAAACTTGGATGTGGAGAGCTCACAAAACCTGATAAAAACACCCATAGTCACTCTGGTCTTTATCAGAACCAGCTGGCACCATTCATCTCAGTGGAAATCAATCTACACTGCAAAAACACAACACCTCAGCATCAATCTACACTGCAAAACACAACATCTCACAATCAATCTACACTGCAAAAACACAACACCTCAGCATCAATCTACACTGCAAAACACAACATCTCACAATCAATCTACACTGCAAAAACACAACATCTCACAATCAATCTACACTGCAAAAACACAACATCTCAGCAGCAATCTACACTGCAAAAACACAACATCTCAGCAGCAATCTACACTGCAAAAACAACACCTCGGCATCAATCTACACTGCAAAACACAACATCTCACAATCAATCTACACTGCAAAACACAACATCTCACAATCAATCTACA